>CAUYQV010155466.1:0-82433 GCA_963574575.1 Galagoides demidoff | reverse complement strand
GGTATAAATTAGTTTCATAATAGGGGTGTGTACATTGGATACTTTTTCCTCCATTCTTGTGATACTTTGCTCAGAAGAACATTCTCCAGTTCCATCCATGTGAACATGAAGGACGTAAAGTCTCCATCCTTCTTAATGACTGCATAGTATTCCACGGTGTACATATACCACAGTTTGTTGATCCATTCGTGGATCGATGGGCAATTGGGCTTCTTCCATGACCTGGCAATTATGCCCTTCGAGCTTTAAAACAACCCTGTGTATCATTAGTCCTCCTATTAGTCAGGACCATCAGTACAAGTTGTAAGTAGGAAAAAAACCCGGGTGGTGCTTGTGGCTCAAAGGAGTGGGGTGCCGGCCCCATATGCTGGAAGTGGTGGGTTCAAACCCAGCCCTGGCCAAAAACGGCAAAAAAAAGGAAAAAAACCCATAACAACCAACTCTCAAATGGCGTAAGCCAAAAAGTTTGTAAAACTGAGAAATCACATCTGGTATTCATTAAACCATCATGTGGCTGACATAATTCTAAGAATTTTCCATATATTCGATTCCTTTAGTCTTCTAAATACTGTTCTGAAGATGGTACCAATACATACTATTTCCATTTCGCAGATAGGGAAACTTGGATACTGAGGCTTTGACAATTTTACTGTGGTCATTCTCCTAAAAAGTCATTTTTTTTTTTTTTTGCTTTCCAGCATCTGAATCCCCTTCCTATGTTTAAGGTAATTGGACTTCTTGGAACCCAGAGTTTAGTTCCCCCCATCGGATCTCTTCCCCAGCCTCCCTCGCATGGACATGAGTGTGTGACTTAGGTTTTGCCGATCAGGTGCATCTGCCATGGACTTGGACTTGCAGACTCGAATGGAGAATGTTCTCTGGCAGGTTTGGTGGCAGCAGCAAGATTAAGTTCCTGTGATAACAATGGCATTGGAGTGACGGGCAGCATTGGGTGTCCAAAGGTAGAAGGTCACACGTGGCCGCAGATGAATTCTGTTTGTTAATGTGAATGTAGACACTATTTCTGGCTGTTCAATCTCTGATTTGGGGTACCCGGTGATTCTAGAATCTATCCCATAGGCTCTGAACAAATTCCTTCACTACCTGACTTCCCATAGTCATTTTCTGTTGTTTACTAATTACTAATCCGAGCAAAGCCAGGATTTGCACCTAAATAGTCTGCTCCTTACAGTTTACACTGTTAATCAGTATGCTATATTATTTCTGGAAGTATCCTCCAACTCAGGTACAGCTGGATCTAGGGTCTGAAATAATATTATTGGCTCACTCTTTTTCTTACAACTCTCTTCTCCCGTATGTTGGATCTACTTTTAATCACACACTCCCATCATAAAGGCAAGTTGGCCACCAGCAACTCCAGGTTCATATTCCCACCAGCTCAGGACCCAGGTAGAGATAAGAGCTGCTTGTTCCCCATAGTTTTGGGAAAATTCTTAGGCCTGACTCTTATTGGCCCAGGTCGAGTTATTGACATATCTCTAACCCAATCACTGTGATTAAGGAGGGTGATGAAATAAACTGATTAGCTAGGCCAATGTCTCAGGTTCATCACCGAACTTCGGGTGGGACTCTCCCAAAGCTAATAGATTTATGTGAGTGTGGCTTGCAGTGATTCCCCAAGGGGAAATCAGAAGGGAAAGGATGCTAGGCAGACAAAAATAAAGCTGTCCACTCCATCTTTGCTTTTAAAGAAGAAACCGAGGTTCAGAGAGGTTAAGTAATTTGGTTAGAGTTCTAATGCCAGGGAATGGAGGAGTTAGAATTTGAATGGCTCAGCTTTTTAAATTTTTTTTAGACAGACTTCACTCTGTTGCCCTGGGTAGAGTGCCTGAGCATCATTATAGTTCACAGCAACCTCAAACTCTTGGGTTTGAGCAATCCTCTTGCCTCAGCTTCCCAAGGAGCTGGGACTACAGGTATGCCCCACTACAGCGGGCTAGTATTTCTATTTTTAGCGGGGACGGGGCCTAGCTCTTGCTCAGGCTTGTCTCCAACTCAGCTTAGCAGAGTGAATGGCTCAGCTTTTGTTATTGTTTTTCCCATTTGGCTTGCCAGAGTGCTCTTGATTCCCCGCCCCTCTTTCCTGATTTAAATACTCACTAAAATTATTTTTAAAATATGTATAGTTGGGTGGCGCCTGTGGCTCAAAGGAGTAGGGCGCTGGCCCCATGTGCCTGAGGTGGTGGGTTCAAACCCAGCCCTGGCAAAAAAAAAAAAAAAAAAGAAAGTAAAATCCTTTGAAACTTGATTACTGCTAATATTTTGGTGGGCATCTTTCATGCATGTCCGTACAAACACAGGCAATAGAAGTAATCTTTCACATAAATCAAAACAAATAATAAACATTCTTTTAATCATGCGCATCCTTTTTAATGTGATTTTTTTCTTACCTATCCCTTTCCCATCTTCCATGAATCTCCCATACTTACTCCACGATTTCCAGCTCAAGATAACCCATGTTCACATCTGATGTGTATATTTGCAGACTGTTCTCCAAACCAATATAGTCACAGATACATACCTATCTTAATTCCTGCAATATTCGTTTTAAAGGACACTAATGGTGGCATTTGGGGCACCAGAGAGTGGTTATTGAGAGAGAGAAATTTCACCCATGGCGGTAGCCCTTCTTGATACTCCCTAAAGCCTCACTGCTGAGGCGATCATCAGGTGAGCTCACCCTCCACCCCCCAGCTCTGACGTGGGTGTGACCCCACTCTGTCCTCCCCACCGAAAGAGACATCTCCTGGTTTCCCGGTATGCTTGTGGTCTGTCTGCAAAGCTCAAGGACCTGCAAAATCAATTCTGTCTGGAATTCTAGAATCCTAACCAGCTGATCTTTCCTCCCCCAAAGCCCTTCAGCGCCTTCTTTCTGTTCCCTTTATGTTTTTTCTTTTTTCTTTTGCCTGCTCAGAAATTTTAAGTAGTCTAGGGACCAAACGGTCTGCCCTCAGATCAATAGCCTTTGGGAAGGACTGAAGATGGTCTGTGGGATGCACCTCAGTTGCTCCTGCAGAGGAATCGATTCTTCCTGACTCAGTTTCTCTCTCAAATTATGCTGCTTCTACTTTATTAAATCAGTCTCCTTCCAGAGTATGAGTTGGCACTAACAAAGAACAAGAAAGAAATCATTGGCTAGAACTTGTCTCATTTCATCTCGTGAAAGTACAGGTCTCCAGCAGGGGCTTAGAATTGTATTTCTTTCTTTTTTTTTTTTTTTTTTTGAGACGGAGCCTCAAGCTATCCCCTTGGGTAGACTGCCATGGCATCACAGCTCATAGCAACCTCCAACTCCTGGACTCAAGCGGGTCTCCTGCCTCCGCCTCCCAAGTAGCTGGGACCACAGGCACCCGCCACAACGCCCGGCCATTTTTTTGGTTGCAGCCATCATTGTTGTTTGGCGGGCCCGGGCTGGGGATTTGAACCCGTCACCTTAGGTGTACGTGGCTGGAGCCCTAGCCGATTGAGCCACAGGCGCCGAGCCAGAATTTTATTTATTTCATATATAGATATATTGTTTATTTGTTTCTTAGTCACGGTACTGTTTTAGAAGAGATTTAAAGCTGCAGTTTGGCTGGAATAAGTGCTCAGTCAGCATTTGTTGAAAAAGGGAGGAAAGAATAGATGGAATAATCAGCATTTGGTAAATGGTTGATGAAGGAGAATCATTTACTACTTGTTTGTTACAGAATACACAAGACAAAATACAAATAGCAAACAATTTTTTTTCCTTATTATGTTTTATTATGGTAATTCGGAAGTAATGAAATTTTTTTTTTTTTTTTACAAACCATTGAGATTTTTAAGTTATCATAATTGTACTAGCTAAGATCTTCAACTTTACTAGGAGTGGTGGTAATGAGTACACTTACTCATAATTGATTTGTAGATAATGCTTTTGTTTCCTCATAAAATTGATATATTTGTCCCAATGTTATCTTCAATGATTATGTCAATGTTTTGCCTATAATTGATGTTCTGTAAATATTCATGGAACAAAGGAGCCTGAGATAAAAAAAAAAAAAAAAAGAAAGAGTCACTTTTCAATAAAGGCAGACATGATTTATTGTGGCGTAATCCTTTTCCCAATCAGGATTCATAATATTACAGATAAAAAAAAAAGTAAAGCATTATTTAAGATTTATATTTCTTCCAATAAAGTCAACTAGAGATTATTATTTTTTAAGTTGGTTTGGTGTTGGATGTAGTAAATCTTACAGGAGAAAAATATGCAGTATTTTTTAATATATTTGTTTTTAGTTTCTCTCTCCATCTGACTCTAGTATATCTTTTCCCTCCCCATCTCTAACAACCTTCTCCAACTATAGTTTCCCTATTTGAAATAATGTACAATATCTTTTACTGACCAAGGGACCTGAAGCTTAGTTACTGTGGGCAGATGAAAGTAATTGTTTTCCCCTAACAAGAACGAACAATTTTCTTGAAAAATTCTCTCTTATTATAATAAAACTCCTTAAACCCAGACAACCTAAATAATTGGATGAATTTTACACATGATCATAGAGTGAAGAGAAATTTTACAGCTGACTAAGTTACTGATTACTTTGCAAAATTAGAAGCCACGTCTTGACTTAACTGGTACATAGACTCAGAGAAATCTTGAGTTTGCTCTGGGTGGGGTGCTGTTCTGTTTCTCCTATGACAGTCATGGTTTAGGCACTCACGGAAATGGTTGAGTAATTACTGATGTGCCGGTGTAGAATAACTTTTTCTTTCTCATCCTCTCATATATTTTTATACTTTGATGTTTCTCTGAACTAATACTTCTTGCAACATATTTCAGCCAGCAGGATTGTTAAGCATCACCACTATGCTATACATATTTTAAAAAATTGACTGGACTAAATGGCTCCATGTAGCAAGCGGGTACAGTGTGGAATGAAGAGAATAGAGATTATTGAGCTGTGTGGAATGAACAGAATGAAGATTGCCCATGTCAAGCATGAATGGCTTCATCTACTTTGCAGTTGACTTCTGGGGAACAAACATTTACATTGCATTTCAGTGAAAGGAAAGTTTTATGTGAACATATGCTTTCTCAGTTCCTTTCTCTTCACCCCACTTTTTCAGATTTCTGGATAATTCTTAAAGAACTAAATGTTGACCTTCCATCGGATCCCACAATTCTATTACTAGCTATCTACCCAGAAGATACCTGGATCTTCTCATAGCAGCCAGTCCTCAGGGTGAAAAGCTGGTCTCCTGGTGGGACCAGCTCTGCTGGCAAGACTTTTTCCACCTAGGAAATGAGTCAGAGTTTACTGAAAACCTTTGACATACCATTTTATTTCATTTTTAAGGCTTCAAAAGAATTTTGGTTTTACCTAGGTTCAAATAGGCATGACTAGGAAATCAGAGCAGATTGAAGCCTCTCTGTTGGTCGTTTTCCTCACTGGAAATACATTACTAACCCTGCAGGCAAACTGTGAAAAGCAAAAGAGTAAATTTATAAGCAAAACCATAATGGGGCATTTGCCCTCTACCCACCTGTCTCCCCTCTGTCCCACCTCTAAGCAGTCAGAGCTTCTGGCTTCAACACAGAATCTCTGTTATAGAAATAGAAGCACTCAGTGAATAAATTCAATCCCTAGCGAGGTGGGGATGCTATAACGGCCAGTTAGGGCCACTGGTTACTGGTCTGAGACTGAAGTCATGAGTTGTCCAACAGAGAGTTACAAGTACTAATTTTTTTCAAAGTCGTACCAGTCCATCAAATAAAAATTTTTCGTATCTTTTTTTCTCTCTGTTCCTATTAACATGTTAGCCAAACACTGGACTTTTTAAAATATGCACATGTAGAGCTTTCCCTGAAAAAAGTAGGCAAGTGCCCGTAGGGCATGATAGAAAGAGTAAGTGGTCAGTGATATCACTGAGACCATATGCCCATGTGAGACCCAAAACTTAGTGCAAGAATATGTGTAGATATTGCCTAAATACACAGATGAGTTTCAAAGTACATATTTCTTTGGGTGTCTTGAATTTGGTGAAGACAGACCTATCTCAAGATCAGTGGAAGAACAGTAAATATTTAGAGATATCTGGGCATTTTAAAACTAGAGTATTTGGATGCCTTTTCCACACAGTGCAGAATATTATTAAACTTCTCATATTCGTTTAAGGACTAGGTTTTTCCCAAACTGGAATTTTCGTGGCACATGTGTGCTGTACTTGAAATAACGTTGTTCACTGCACTAAAAGGAGAAGTAGAAAGATCTAGAAGTCAACAGGTCTGTGCTATAGTGTGGGCTCCAAAGCTGACTGACTGGCGGCTGCAGATTGCTTGATCTCTCTGAGCTTCTTTCTCCTCTGTGTAAATTCCGGGGATAGGTTTTCCAACCATGTCCTATGTAACCATGAGAACCCTTCCTAGAATAAACTCATGGAGAAAATGGTTGGAAGACAAAACAAATGGAAAATCATGGGGCACCATCATACCTTCCCATTGTAGAACTCCATGGCTTGTGAATTCTTAGCCTAAAAACATTAGCCTCTTTCATTGTTGAAAATTTCATAGGGTGGGTTGGGCAGTGAAACCAGGGTGCTTGGCCCATCCCAGTTGTGCCCTTCTCAAGTCCACATTAACCACTAGAGTTTATTGGCTTCCATCCTTGTAGTCTATGTGGCTGCCTACATCAAGTGTCCACAAACTTGATCTGAGAAGGGGTGAGGTGATAGGGTAGGATTAATGGTTAACAGCTTTTCTTTCTCCAGGGTTCCAGGTCCTTCCCTCATGTCAACAGTCTTGCCCTTGTTGGCCCCTGCTGGGAAACCCTTTCTTGCTCACTCCCTTCTTCAGTCTTGCCACTTGTTTGCCTGCCGGAATCCTATTACACTCCCCAGGACTTTCTTTCCCCACCTGGAAAGATAAGAAGGGACCTGAAGCTAAAAGCTAGGCTGACCAAAGAGAGGGCTCAGGAACATAAGAGAGCAATATTGGATTTTGCTTTGGTTTTTCATTCTTAAAAGAAAATAAAAGGAGGAAATAAATCAGTCACCTTGAAAGCAAGTAAAGAACTCTAGGCTTCTTGAAAACATACAGACGTATCCTGTGGAAAGCGAAATTGTTACTGGTTTGCCAAGACTCACTGTTAGTGAGAAGACAGAATCTTGGCTGAGAGCATGGAGAGAAATACAACTCACACAGTGCAGAGCCACGAAGCTCTGTTATCGGCGGCTGTTTTACTCAAATCAGCACATCATGCCAGAGGAGCTCTGCTTCAAATAGCTTATGTTTTTGGTAACCCTTACGGACACATAAGACTACTTTCTCCTTTGTTCCACATACATTTGAAGACCTGGCAGGTGCTAGAGGATCAACCTTGATTATACACTTGATAGATTACTTTGATTATATATACTAAACCCTGGCCACTCTCAGATGTTGAGGACACAGAGACAATCACAATCTGCCCTCTGGGACACTCAGAATTTAGTGAGTAAAGATATAGGGACAGGCCCTGATGAAACTAGGGTATCAGAGACTCTTGAACTCTGAGTTTTAGTGGGGTCAGGAAGAATAGGTGTTTGTGGGATGCAGTGGGTGCACAGATGCTGGAAGGGTCTGCTGCACTCTGGGGATGAGGGCCTGGCTGGACCCTAGTGCACTCTGGGTACTATAGGGGATCAGGGCCTGGCTGGAGCATAGTGCACTCTGAGTACTGTGGGGGATCAGGGCCTGGCTGGAGCCTGGTGCATTCTGGGTACTATGGGGGATTATGGATGGGCTCGGGTTTGGATTGTAAATAGCAAGGCCTGGGAAGGAAGTTGGGATAATACCTAAGATTCTGTCCACTGTGGCCTTAGGACAGTGGCAGGCCACTGAAGGATCTCAAACAAGAAAGGGAACCCTTTAGAAACCTTTAGATGTAGGCTGCAGTGGTAGAGAAGGTGACCAGGCTAGAAGCTGGGAGGGAGCTGCAATAACTAGATTTTAAGAAGAGCTTGAACAAAGGCATGGCCATGGGGAATGAGAGACTCTGAGGAGGTAGAGTCCATGGCCTAGATGACTGAAGAGTATGGAGAAAGGAAGGGAGGCCAGGTGACTGGCTTGGTCCCCTGGTTAGATAGAATTTTTCCCTGTATGGTGGAGTAATCAGACTCAGGCATTCTGATTCCAAATCCTGTGGAGATTAAGGTGAGTTGATAGTCCCTTAGGGCACCTAAGGGGATTCAGTTCATAGGTGATTTGTTATTCAGAAGTTCAGAAGCAGGTCTGTATGTTCTCGGTGTAAAGGTAGCTATTCTGAAGGCTACCTAACTAGGATCACCCAGGGACGGTGCAGTGTGAAAACCCAATGGGTGTGGGTAGAAGAACCAGTTCAGGCAGATGGAGAGGAATGGCCTGAGTAGTCAGTGGAAGGTCAAAATAGGCTGGTAACCAGGGATCCAAGGAAGAGGCCAACAACAGTGTCTGATAATGAAGGATGTTGAAAAATATAGTAATGACTGCCTAGTAGGCCAGAGGTAACTGTGGCAAGAGCAACTTTAATTCCATTTAGTGATTAATGTAATATGAATTTCATTTCAAGCATAGGTTTTAATTTATGTATACTCCAAAAGAATACTACCTTGTCCTTATGTCAAAAAATATTTCAGAAAGTTGCTGTATTTTTACTATAGTAAAATACACATAAGGTTTTACCATTTCAGTCATTTTTAAGTATGCATAATTTTGTGATACATTCACATTGTTGTGCAAACAATAATTTTTTGAGAGTAATAAATGTTTACTATTATCAGGTAGAAAAAATAGAATTGGAAGGCAAGTCGGTAATGACTGTTTTTCCTTGAAGTCACCTAAAACATTATCTTCCCATGACTCAGTACCTGGCAGTTCAGATACACTATGTGTGATTGAGTTGAGTTAGTAATGCAGTTTTGTTCTCTGTGTGAGGTTGTGATGCCCAGACTGAAAGGCCGCAGGCAAAGACTTCATATCCTCCCCACTGCCCACAGTCTGAAAACTGAACATCTGATAGCACCCACGTCCCTCTGTGGCCTAGACCCCTTCTCTGATCCACCTTTGCACAACCCCCCATATTGCCACCTTTTTGAGAGAGAAAGTTGTGTGTTTTGTGTTTGGGAGATAATCCTGGGGCACATGCCCTTCTTGTCCCACTGGCTGCCATAGAATAGTCATAATTTGTACAGTTTAACAATTTCAATCCAATAACTTCCTCTTTGATACAGAAAGCATCCCTGAAAATAGTGAAATGGAGAAAAATGGAGAACTCATCATCCAAATATGTATTTCCTACAAATGAAATTGACTCAAACCATTCTGCTTCTTGGCAGTTTTGCCACTGAAATGATGGCCTTTCTTAAAATGGTTGTTCAGTTTTCTCACATTTCACTTGGGTTTCTTAAGCCCGGTATACACAGAACCTACTGACCACATATAGGAGTTACTGTGAGAACTTTCATGTGAGCCTGGAGCTGTCGGGGGAGTATCTAGTTACTCTGATACACAAATCTTGTTCTTTGAAAGGATTTAATTGAATTAGAAAATGCACCACCCATTGAGTCCAAGTTGCAGTCCTGGGATACTGCAGTGCCCAAATCCCTCTTTTCCTTTGTAATCCTTACCCTAAAACGCAGTGGTGTTCTCTGACCTGTTCCTGGTCGGATCTTATTTTCCATTTCCTTTGTGGGGTCACTGTAGGGTCTTATTTCATGTTCTCTTCAGGGGGTGATTGCTTTTCTGCTGTTTTTCCCAGCTCTCCTTTTCTGGCATTTTTCCTTTTCACCTTGTGACAGTGGAAGTGAATGTTTGCACAGTTGGCTTTTTCATTCTCCGTGTCTGTGTGGAGTGCAGGGAGAGGAGGGAAGGGCAGAGAGAGAAGCTTGGCCACCTCCAGTGCTGAGAGGCCATTGCCCTACTCCCACCCCCTTTTCAAAGGATGGGGAGGTAACTCTGAATGAACTGAGAACCCCGAGGACATTTACCCTCTGAAAAGGTATGCAGATAGCTGATGTCTTCAGATGTTGGAAGTTATTGTAAACAGTTTGCCAACATGAATCTAATGAATTTGGGCGTGGGAGTAAGAGCAGTGGTTGTCACGTGTCCAAGTTATAAAAGAAAAAGTAAAATCAAATGAGTAAACCCATGTTTTCATTTTCTCTCCCATTCCCTCTCTCACGTCATCATCCTATGAGGCAAACTGAAGAGGAATTAGGGGGAGTGTTTCGGGCAGAGCTGTCAAGAGCGCTTGTAGCCACCATGGAGGTGTCCTGCCTGTGCTGTCCCATGGTCTAGCACTGGGCACACGTGGCTAGTGAGTGCTGGAGATGTGACTAGAGTGACAGAGGGACAGTTTATTCATTTTAATTAATTTCATTTTAATTTAAGGAATACATGTGGCTGGTGGCTACTATGTGGCAGGCCTGGTTCAGACGGCAACTAGAATTAGTCAGTAGCCTCATTCCTCCCCTTTCACAGCAAAATCTCTCAAAAGCATGTGCCCTGAGCTGGTCTCTAAGGCCTTGTTTCCCACCCTTTCGTTAGTCCACTCAGGCTCTCAGCATGTCCCCGCTCCGGTGAAAGTGCTCTTGATGAGAAAACCCACATCCTCCACGCTGCCAGAGCCACCAGTAATTTTCTCCATTCTTAACTAGCCTTCTCAGCAGCACCTGATCTACTTTGACTGCTCCCTCTTCCTTGCTGACACCACACCACACCCTCTTGGTTTTAGTCCTTCCTTTGCTGGCCTCAGAAAGTTGGATCTGGGCGGCACCCGTAGCTCAGTGGGTAGGGTGCTGGCCACATATACCAAGCTTGGCAGGTTTGAACCCAGCCCAGGCCAGCTAAAACAACAATGACAACTGTAACAACAATAACAACAACAAAATAGCCAGGCATTGTGGCAGGTGCCTATAGTCCCAGCTACTTGGGAGGCTGAGGCAAGAGAATCGCTTAATCCCAAGCATTTAAGGTTGCTGTGACCTGTGATGCCACGGCACTCTACCCAGGGCAACAGCTTGAGACGCTGTCTCAAAAAAAAAAAAAAAAAGAAAAAGAAAGTTGGATCTGAGGCTCCCAACACCTCTCCATTTATGCTTTCTTCATATCTGATGTGCTAGAAAAACATGGCATTAAACCAACATCATATACCACAGAGACTCCCAAATTTATATCACCAACTCTAATCTCCCCTCTGAATTCCAAACTCATGTATACAGCCACCTCATGGATTTTCCACTCAGATGTCCAACAGGCATTTCAAGTTCAGTGTGGCCAAAATAGAGCCCTCCTTCTTCCACACCTCAGAGCTACTCTTCATGAGTCTTTCCGATCTCAATAAATAGAACTATCATCCATGCAGTTGTTCAGGCCAAACTGTGTAAGAGCCACCCTTTTCTCTTCTCTTTCTCCCTCAGCTCCTCATCAAATTATATTCTGAGTCCTCCGATTTTTCTCCACCTCCACTGCAACCCCACAGGCAATGCCTGTTCGTTTCTTGCCTGGACAACCAACTGCAGTGGCTTCCTACATGACCTCCCCACTTCCTACTCAAACCTCTACAGGTCATTCTTCACTTACAACCAGGGTGATATTAGTATAACACGAATCAGACCTTACACTCTCCTCTTCAAACCTTCTGTAGTAATGTAACAAGAGCCAGACCTTACACTCTCCTCTTAAACCTTCTGTAGTAATGTAACAAGAGCCTCATTTGTGAAGCACTGAAAACCAGAACAAGAAAGTAGAGTCTATGTCTACCATCTACTGACTACCATATAGTCAGTTTTGGCTGCTGTGGCAGTCTGATGACATTGGGAGCCCAGGCCCCTTCTGACATGCTAATCCAGCCAGTGTAGCAGTGGGCAAAAGGAGGAGGGAACGTGCTCATTGAAGTCGCTGCTCAGAGGTCATAGGTACCAGTTCCTGCCTGCCCACATCCAATTGCAAGGGTGGCCAAGGAAGATAGTCTTATTTTGTGCAGGGTCTAAGAGGAAGGCTGGTGGTCTTTGCCACCTCTTTCAATGGCTTTCATTGCACACACCAAACTCCTCTCCAAGGCCACTGTGATTCTGTAGCATCTGGCCCTGGAGATCTCACACCACATTCCAGCCAGACTGACCTTTGGGCTCTCGCTGGTTCCTTAGGTCATTTGTACTAACCTTTCCCTCTGCCTGAAAGGCTCCCCCCGCCCCCAGACCCCTGCAGGCCTGGCTGCCTCTGGTCACTGAGATCTCTGTTCAGATTATACCTGTGAAGCTTTCTCAGGCCACCTGGTCTAGTCAGTACTCAAATGATGTCTTTAGACTTGCCCTGCCTTTTTTAAAGCATCTGCTACTACCTTAAAATATCTTTTATTTATTTGCATATTTGTAACTCTTCACCCACTCTGCCGTGATAGCAGAGACCTTATCATCTTTGTTCTTCACACTGTATATACTCCTTAGATTTGAACCGGGCCCAGAGTGGGTATCTAAATACTAGTTGGATGAGTGAATGAACATGTGGGAACATCTATGCAGCAGGATTACAGAATAGCGATATGTGTGTGGCTATATCATGTTAAAGCTGGGAGTTCAGTTCCCACATTTTAGAGATGAAGGAACTGGACATTTAGTATCAGATAGGTGGTTTTGAATAGGAGAGGGAGTTTGTTGAGGTTTCTCACAAAAGCCTTGAGATCCAGATAGGTTTGAGTCAGATGCCAAAACAGTTGATGGGGTTTAAAACTGATTGCTTAATGCTGTTCTACTGTTACTGATTACTGTAGAAGTCACATTTTAATGAGCACTGATGGGGTATGGTGATAACAAATGATCACATGGAGTCTTCCCCTCCTTTTCCTCAGCACTATTAATGGACTGTCCCCTTGAGTCATTGCTGTTATTTTCATTGTGTCCCCATGAGAGGAGGGATGGAGTTGATCTTACATCCTTTCATCCATCAGGGGCTTTCTGGTAAGTTTGTGAAATTTTCCATCCCTGTAAAGAGTCAGGGTATGGCGTCTCTACATTTCACCTGTGCTGTTTGCCAAATTTGTTGACAGAGCAGCACCAACATCAACAGTAACCGTCCTGTTCACTCAGATCAGTAGGTGGGGCTTATAGGCAGCACGCTTGCTCCAGTATTGGAGTCCTTGGCTTTAATTCTACAAGCCAGTGGTTTGGCAGATAGGCAGCATATCATTTCAGCCTGCAAGAACTGAGCTTGGTGTGTAGAAAGCAAAGCACTCATAGTTCAATATGCTCCATATCCTCACTCAGGGTCCACTTACACATATCAGGCTTAGGAATGCTGAGTGAAGTCCAGCTTTGGATATAGGAAACAGATTGATAGAGACACAGCTTAAACAGCCTGAGCGTGTACATCTCAGCATTAGGTTCTCCTTAGATAACATTTAAACCTGCAGGTGAGCCCTAAGTATACCCTGAACTCTAGGCCCCTGGAGCACTGGGCTGCTTCTGGCTGTGTAGACTGCTACTCATGGGCAGTCTTGTGGACTAAGGTCCTTGCAGGCATGAAGAGAATTCTTAACCATCACCTGTTAGGTTTGCTCTGGGACTTGATGAGACTTTGGGAGGAAATAGGAGTGGGCAGGGAAGAAGGATACAGATATACCTAGATCTCTGCATTCTTATGGAGGAAGGGAGCATCTTTTAAAATACGATTAAATGTATTCTGTGATCCAAGGCCAATTACTTGAGATGGCTGTTTGTAAAATTTCCAGGCAACCCTGCCCTCTTTTCTTCAGTACCTTTTCCTCCTCAGTGTCACTGGATGTGAGTTTAGTGTAGACCCAGAGGTTCCCTCCTTGGCTGAGGCTCAGAGTTGTTGCAGACAAGCCCACAAACGGATGGTGGCAACTGGCCCACTGGTGCTGTGCCAGAAGTCTGTTCAGTTCATCTAAAACCAGGCCATTTTTTTGAAACGCAAAAGGATGATGTCATTTTCAGAGATTAGCCCATCCTTTGGCTGGCTGAGTTTTTGATGATGGGTACATCAGCTTTGCAAAGTTAGCAAAAAGGAAACAGAGAAAATCTTTGAAATGGGCTCCAGCATGACTGTTTCCCACTACCGGGTATGTTGTTGTGCTAGTGGGTTTCCAGCAGCTAGGAACAACCTACAGTTCAGATAGCAGCACTGCTGCCTGTTTGCACACATTGATTCTGATCCTTTGGAGAGTCAGGAAGGACAACTGCATCCCTGTATTTTGTCTTGCACAGGCCAGAGGCCAGATAGCCAGGTGTTACTCCGGCACCCCGATGAGTCTAGATCTTCATGGATTTGGAGCAGGGGTGGGGGGTGGGGATGATTTTGGGAAAGTAGCCTGAAAAAGTGGCAAAGTGGGGCAGTAAAGCAGGAGAGGGGAAGGGTGCCAGGGCACCCCGTTGAGACACCCTCCGCCCCACCTCCCTGCTTAGAAAGCCTTCCCTGCTGCCCACTTGGAGTTCACCAGCTTGCTCCTCTTACCACCACCTCCTGCTCTAATTCCCTGCATACCTGTAAGTTTTAATTGTGGTAGAAGACACATACCATTGAATTGTCTACCTTAACAATTTTTAAGTGCGTGGTTAAGTAGGGTTAAATACATTCATATTGTTGTGCAGCCATCACCACTACCCATCCCAGAACTCTGTTATTGTCATCTTGCAAAACTGAAACTCTGTCTCCATGAAACACGAACCCCCATCCCCCTCTTCCCAGCCCCTGGCACCCACCATTCTGCTTTTTGTCTCTGTGAATTTGATGTCTAGGTGCCTCACACAAGTGGTGTTATATAATAGTGTTTGTACTTTTGTGTTTAATTTATTTCACTGAGCATAAGGTCTTTAAAGTTCACCCCTGTTGTGGTCTGTGTCAGAATTTCCTTCCTTTTTAAGGCTCAGTCATGTTCCATTGTAGATAGAGACCATATTTTGCTCATCCACGTATCTCTTCATGGACACTTGAGTTGCTTCCATGTTTTAGTTATTGCAATTAGTGCTGCTGTGAACTCGAGTATACAGATATCTTTTCCAGGTCTGCTTTGAGTTTGTTTGGGTATATACCTAAAAATGGAATTGCTGGGTCATATGGAATTTTATTTTTATATTTTTGAGGAACCACCACACCGTTTTCCACAACAGCTATACTGTTTTAAATGCTCACTGACAGTATATAAGGGTTCTAGTTTCTCCTTCCAGAAACTTTGTCAACACTTACTATTTTTGGTTTTGTTTTTGTGATAGTGGATGTGATCTGTAGACACCTTTCACTCTGATGTTTTTATTTGCGTTATTCCACCCCTCCCCCGTGAGGATGCATGTGAGCTTTGTGACATCAGAGCCTCACGTCCCAGAGCACCGAATATATTTGTTGGATGAATCACCTTCATTCATTTGTTGAAGTGACTCCCCTTCCATGTTTCTCAGGAGGGCTTAACCAGCCATCTTGATCATTTACAAAACAATACAAAATCAGGAGCTGGAAAGATGATTTGTCTGGTTGTAGACTGTATCAGGGTTTGATGTGATTTTAGAGTAACTGGAAGAAAAGTCGCATTTGCCAGGGGTGCCTTTTTAGGCTTCTCTTTCAGGCAGCAAGAATCCCCCAAAGGAGTGGCACGGGCTGCTGGACCACCAAAACTTTCCACCTCTGGGTTGTACCCAGGATGACATCTCCGTTCCTGCTAACGCCACCCTGAGAGAATTTAATCAGAGAAGCCCGTAACTCCCGAGTTTCTTTAACTCTTACAGAATGCAAGGCAGCTATACTATCTTTTAAAAACATTTTATTTTGAAATAATTTCAGACTTAGGGAAGAGTGCCAAAGGCAGTGCTGAGACTTTCTTCAGACCCTTCACTCCCTCGCCCTCCCCTAGTGCAAACATCCCACATACTCAGGCTGTGGTTGTCAAAACTGAGAAATTGACATTGTTGCCCAACTACTAATCAAGCTACATGCTTTATCTGGATTTTACCAGCTTTTCCTCTAACGTCCTTTTCTATTCCAGGATACTCTGTTGTGTTTGGCTGTCATGTTTCCTCTGATCTATGACAGTCCCTCAGTCTTGCCTCTCCTGACCTGGACACTGTGGCAAGGACAGTACTGTGAAGGGCTGGTATCTTGCAGAACGTCCTTCAGCGAGTGTCTGTCCGAAATTGTCTCTTGATCAGACTGGGGATTCCCATTTGGGGAGGAGCACAACTCTCGTCATCATGTTGCATCAGGGGTCCTGGTATCAGTATGACTTACCCCGGGTAAAACTTACTTTCATCAGCTGAGACATTGTCACCCTGGTTTCTCCTCCTGGAGTTACCATTTTCCCTTTCCCCACTCTGTTAGTTAGGAGCGATTCACTTACTCTTTGTTCATTGAAAGGACTCCCAGAAATGAAGGGCAGAGACCTGAGTTCTAGGGTTGCTACTGTTCACCTCTTCACCCTCTGCTAGCTGTGGCTTTTTCAAATACACACACTTTGTTTAAAAAAGAAACTTGGTGAGGTTTTGATGAGAAACTAAGGTCAACAGTTGGGTATAGTTGGAGAGGAAGGGCGTGCATCGTTGTTGACTTTAAAGGATAAAATGATGGTTTCAATGATGAAACAGAGAAAGGTGTGCCCCCCCCATCAGAGTAGCCTCCACCATGTTCTTTGTGTGGGCACCAGTTCCCTGGACGGGAGATCTGGGTCCTACTGCTGCTCCCACCCCTCCCAGGCTGAGTGACCGTGGACAGCAGTCCTGGATTCTCTTTCTTCATCTGTAAAACAAGAGGATTGGCCCTGGAAGGCCGCTCCGAGCTCTCGGGCTATCCTGACAACACTTGGCATGGCTACTGAGGAGCAGGCAGCCTCAGAGCTCAGCGGTGCCAGCCTCCTCTGTGGCTCGAAGAACAAGGCTGCCTTAGAAGAGCCAGAAGCTTCCTGCTTCCTGGTGGCTGCTTTATTTGGAACCTGCACCCCCATTTTCCGAACAGGCCAGCTTCTTGAAGAGGAAGAGGAAGACAAGTTCCTGGGGCCCACTCGCAGGATTCATGGGTGTTTGGCTTTGTATACAGAATAAGCAAATTTTCCCTTTTTTTCTTTCTGGAGCTGAGGCTTATCTGTCTTCCTGAAGAGCCTGCTTAGCCCACAGCATCCTCATCTGCCTCCCTTTCTCATCTTCCCTCTCTATGGTTTCTGAACTCCCCGTGGTGTGCTGTTGCAGCCACCATGCAGTGGCTTCCCTGTGATGTTTCTAGCTAATGTTGAGCTGGGTCTTTTAATAAGTCCATCTTGCCAGGCACTTCAAGCCCAAGAGCAGTGCGGAAAGGGGTTAGTTTTTAAAAGCCTTTGTAATTTTTAAGCGAGCAGACAGGATGAGTGTGTAATGGGAATTCAAGAGCTGTACCGTTTAGAGTGAGACTTGTTGAATCCAGCAACATCTTGGTTGAATTCAGAACTGGGCCACTTGTTGCAGCATCTTGGCAACTGAATAGATTATTCTGTGGATGTTCTTTATAGAAGACGAGCTGAAAAAAATGAGATGACCAAATTTCCCCTTGTAACATTCCAGCTTTAATACATCTCTCTGTCCTGGCAACAAAGTGCTCTCTGAGGAATGTTGTTTGTTTTGAGGACAGGGAGTTTTTGTTTTTTCTATGGGCCAGTTGCAGGCACATTTGTTTGTGGGCAGGGATGTCCTGAACCCTAGTCAGGCATGGCTGGCACTGAGCACCGGCTGTGACCTCAGAGGACTTCCCCTAGGAACCTACAGACTTTTAAAGGGGCTACGGTGATTAGGCCCAACAGTGGGGTCATGGCTAGTCTATAATAAACTTGCAGTTATGTGGTTCAGTTAAGACAGCCAGGGTTTGAAAGATTTTTTTATTGTGGTAAAATATACATATCATGAAATTTACCATCTTAATCATTTTGAAGTATGCAGTTCAGTGGCATTAAAGTTCCTTCTTATTATTACACAGCCATCCCCACCACCTCCAGAACTTTTTCAACTTCTTAAACTGAGATTCTGTCCCCATTAAACGCTAACTCCTCATTTCCCCTTTGTCCAGCCCCTGAAAGCCACCACTCTACCTTCTATGAATTGGCCTATTCTGGGAGGCTTATGTAAATAGAATCATATTTGTCCTTTTGTAACTGACCTATTCACTTAGCATAATGTATAGGTTCATCCATGTTGCGGTGTTTGTCAGCATTTTCTTGCTTTTTAAGGCTGAATCACGTTCCATATGTATATACTACATTTT
Source organism: Galagoides demidoff (assembly GCA_963574575.1). NCBI lineage: Eukaryota > Metazoa > Chordata > Mammalia > Primates > Galagidae > Galagoides > Galagoides demidoff. The sequence continues at coordinate 64,207 of CAUYQV010155466.1, read as the reverse complement.
GTTTGCCCATTCACACTCAGGGTACGTCTGCATTCTAGCTGTCCTGGGCAGTGCTGCTGTGAACATGGGTGTACAAATACCATTTTGAGTTCCTGATTTCAATTCTTCCAAGGCATATGAATTTGGATAATTAAATTCACTAATTCATCCTAGAAAAAGTACTAGTACCTCATTGCTCAATATCCCCTCCAAAGTACTCCCCTTGGAAAGCTATGCACCAACATCAGTCCACCTTTCCAAGCAATTTTTCTAGGATGAGTTTTCGAACTTAATTGACCTCAGATACCCAGAAGTAGAAACTGAATCATGTGGTTTGGGGGACTTTTAAAATCACTACATTCTTTAGAGTCTATCTTTGAGGTTCTGATTCAACTTCCCACAAAATTTAATGAATAGAAGTTTTCATTAACATTTTTAAAAATAGAAGTAACAGTAGGCAAAAAAGTGGTAATTATTTGGTAATTAAGTTTCAAGTTCAAGCTAGGTGATGTGATGACAGAGCCAGAAGGCAGCCCCATTTCATGTTTTGTTTTCTTTGTAGTGTCAGATGTCTCCGTGTTTATTCTTGCCACCAGGAAAGTGTGTTTTCTAAGTGATTTTTCCACTGGTATGATTTAGAAGTATTTATAAAGCTCATGAATTATTATTCGTATTTTTGCTTACCTATACTTTTAAAGGATTAAGAAATAGTTTTAGAAAGAAGTGCTTGTTTAAAATGAGTCTCATAGATTAAAATCTATTTTGATAAAGTTGACACGATAAGAATTTCTTTAGAGAAGGAGCTGCTGCTTTGCAAAGATTCACTGAGGAGCGTCTTTGTAATTGCACACTCTCCTAGTGCATGAACATTTCACTGAATGTACAAAAAATCAATTTACACTAAGTTTTTTTCTCCTGCTTGAAGCAGTCTACAGTCTAGAAGCCTCTGCTGTGATCATGAAGTGTCTTGTGGCAGTGTGGCCTGGCACCACTTCTGTTTTCTCCAGTAGAAGCAGTGTGCCTCATGGCTGCCTGTATCATATCTGGAAACTAGCACTATTCTCAATCCACCAGAAGCCTGAAAGGACTGTGGGAAAGTGGGAGAAGCCGATGTTTCCTCAGCCAGAACAATCTCTGAGAATGGCAACTCTGCCTGCCCGAGTCACTTTGTTCCATACCTTAATCTGTCAAAGGCTCTCATTGCTTTTAGAACAAAGGCTTCCCTATGGCTTGTCTGGCGTGTAGTGGGGCCCTGGGGCCCTCTCAGCCTCCTCTACCCCTCACTTCCCTCTTTGTGCTCCTTTTACTAAGCTGGTTTCAGTTCCTTGAAAACTTTATAATCTGTGCCATCACTAGACTTTCGCTAGGCCACTCTCCTGTGACTTCTTCTCAGGGTGAAACTTGCTCGTAAAGTTCTCAAATGTGTTTGCCACTTTTCTCTGGATTTCCTTCTGACCCCTCACGTGGGCGTTCGAGGCCTGTCTTCTGTCTCTGCCTTCCTAGTTGCAGAATCAGCACTGATTTCATTGCGTCCACATTCACTAGTGGGTCTGTAAGAATGCTAATGAGATATATGATAAAGGATTCTGACACTGTGCGCATTTGTGGACTCACCACTCAGCTGTGATGCCTTGGAAGTGCCCTGTGTCTCCCTCCCCAGCCCCACCGTCAGAGTAACCAGGAGCCTGAATTTTGCATTATTCACTCCTTCATACCTTTCTTTATCATTTTATAACATCTGTTAGTACCCACAAACAATATATCATTTAGTTCTGCATACTTTTAATAAGTTGAATCATACTGTGTGTGTTCCTCTATACACTTTATTTCACTTGCATTACTCCTGAGATGCCATCTCTGTTAATCTTTACAGCTTCAGAATTCATTTGTTTCTCTGTGGTCTGAATATGCCACCATTATTATTTGGGCTGTCATTGCTTTTCCACATATCTCAATTCCTTTGAGTTCCCTCACTCCCTCATCTTCACCCAGACATGTAATTTTAAACTCTGACAGGGTAGATAAGAGTTTATGTTGCTCATTTGTCATGCCCCAGGATCTGGCATGAAATGAAAATATTTGTTAAATGAAATTTTGTTCTGTAGGTCTGCCTGTGAATGGGGGTTTACCATTCCATCATCCTATCAGCAATCAGCAGCAGTGTCATTCTTGTTTGGCAAGAGCTCTTCCCTCCTTACCCCTTCCCTTGTCTGTACATTAGACCAGGGCTCAGCAAACTTTTTATAAAATGTCCCAGATGGTAAATATTTTAAGATTTTCAAGCCATATGTTTTTTGTCACAACTACTCAACTCTGCCACTGTAGCATGAAAGCAGCCATGGATTATATGTAAACAAATGGATGTTCCAATAAAACTTTATTTACAAAAATAAAGAGTGGGTCAAATTTGACCCACAAGCTATAGTTTGCCAATTTCTGCTCTGGATGACTCACGTAGTTGAAAGGAAGGACAATATTGCTACTGGGTCAGAGATAGGAAAACCTTAATCACAAAGTCCAGGGGAACTCTTGGTACAGAAGGTAGAGCTGGGCTTGTGGCACCACATAAGGCAGGGGCAAAATAAAACTCAAGGGAGTGACCAGGCTCACACCTGTAATCCTAGCACTCTGAGAGGCTGACATGGAAAGATTGCTGAAGGTCAGGAGCTAAAGACCAGCCCGAGGAAGAGTGAGACCCCCATCTCTACAAAAAATAGAAAAATTAGCCAGGCATGGTGGTGCACACCTGTAGTCCCAGCTTCTCAGGAAACTGAAGCAGGAAGATTGCTTGAGCCGAGGAGTTTGAGGTTGTGGTGATCATGATGCTACTGTGCTTTAGCTGGGGTGATAGAGTGAGATGCTCCCTCTCAAACAAAAAAAGTCAAAGTAGCAATTTTCAGCCTAGGGCCAAAATGCATCTTAAAGGTCAATGTTACAGACTATGTCACAAAGCTGTGAATAAAAAGACTACTACAAGATTTGGGTTCCAAACCAGTGCCAGGCTAGAACAGAATTTAGTTATTTCATCCCGACCTTTCTTCCCTGATTCATCTCCAGCATGTGAGGCTTGAGCTTGGCTGGCTGCATGTCCTGAGAACACAGAGCTCAACCCTGTCTTTCTGGCAAGCATACAGAATAGATTCTCATGGAGAAAGTGTTGACTTTGTTGAGTTGAGCAGGGCAGCACCTTTGAAGAGCTCTAAGTACAAGTGGCGAACTGCCCCTTACTGAGTCATTCTCCTCCTGTTAAAGTGAATCCCTGCCCTGATGTCACGACATTGAGGTGAGTGAGGTGGGACGTGGTAGGGAAAGAGCATGAGCTTGGGGGCAGATGGATTGGTATCTGGGTCAGTCTTGGTCTTCTCATGATGGAAGTGGGGATATGTGTCTGGGTCAGAGAATTATTGTGAGGGATGTGACTTGCTTGTCATAGAAGCAAATGAATGTGAAAGGAGTGTGGCTGAGGGAGGTCAACCCGGTGATGAAAAGGAATGAGGACGCTATTGTGCACTGTAAGGTGCTATACCAGCTCCTTCCTCTTCCTTCTCACTGCAACACAGTAAGAAATAAGTCCACTGCTGTCCCCCTTTCACAGATGGCAAAGGGGCACAGAGAAGGCAGAGCACGTGACCAGGAAGTGGTAGACCTAGAATTGAGAGCACATGACGTGTCTGGCTGGAGAGTCCCCACTGTTAGATATTGGTGCATTTGTATTGAGGACTGGTCCTGAAACCCCTTACGCCTGAGGTGACTCAGCCCCATTTTGCTGTCCTGTGCCCAACCTACAGTAGAATAGACAAGAACTGTCCCAGTGAAAAGTCCCTGAAAAAGATCAGAGTGCGAAAGTGAAGACAGCTGAGACTCCACTGTGGTGCAGGTGCTGTGGTGAGTGGCCAGGTACACCTTCCTAAAGTGGGGTTGTGCCCTGTGCCTGGCAGAGACAACCATCACAAGGGACTGCAATTAGTCCCAGTAGTGATTCTCAGGCTCTGATGCAGGAGACATCAAATGTGGTCTAGAGACATCAGCTATTTTTTTGAGGACACAAAGCACCCAGGGATCAGCACTTTCACATATGATGTGTCTTTAAAACATTTCTGAAATGTTAAAGACTCAACTCCTGGTAATGAAGCATGGAAGACATTGGTGCTCAATTTGTTGAAATTTTGTCAGTATTTCCCTTGAGATTGGGCACATCCATGCAACTAGGCCACTGAGCTGTGAGTGGGAGTGACCTGTCCCTTCTGGACAGGAGTATGTCGCTATCTGTGAGAAACCCTCTAGGCCTCCAGCACGTCAGCATTCACTGTGGTGGCTACTCCTTTAACCTGCTTGATGATGAGCAGAGCCCCTGCCCAAAACTCAGTGGCCAGGTAGTGCAAGCAAGAAACAAACTTTTGATGTGTTAAGTCTCTGAGATTTTTAAGAAAGTTGTTTATTATTACAACCTGACACAACCTATGGCTGATCCACAAATGCACTGAAGTTTGCTCCTGTCCTTAGAAACAGTTTGGTTATACCACTTTGTTATGATTTGGTATGAGTTAAAAATAGCATGAAAGAGTGTTAGTGCTGACTTTGGTTGTATAGAGTTTGGTAGACTTTAAAGAAGTCTCCAAAATAGAGTCCAGGTTCATAGGACTTTGTATAAATTGACTTAAATCTACTAAAATAGTTTCATGATAATGTCAAGAAATATTTTATTTGTTGGTCAGGCCATTAGGCCACTCCAATGTATATAGATACTATTACCTTATGCATCCAAATCAGTTATTCCCCTGATATTCTTCTCATCAATTCCTTATTATTATGCTTTGAAATAGTTCTTTATAGAAAGGGCTTATATCTTACTCAACTGTCAGATACTACATGACAGATTAGTGGAGGTATTATATTCAAGAGTATTTTTTTATTTGCCCAAACTGATTCCTTTTAGTTTGAAACTTTCATAAAAACATTTCTAAAACATGCTCAACTTGTTGAGTTTGGGCAAACCATTCTCCTACTAGAGTGAGTATGTTCAGATATCAAGCACTACTCTGGCTTAGACCCTCTTTTCTATTGTGTCCTGAACAGGTATCATTCAGGAACTGATCATTCCTCATCATGTTCTCATCCTCTCTCTCTCTCACAGGCATTCACACACATGCACTCATACACACTTGCTCTATAAAGATTTAAGTTAATCCTATTCTGAGATCCCTAATATTGGAGAAATGTCTGCATGTTATTCACGTCTAACAAACAAAACCGCAAGAACTCTCTGAAGCTTCTGCTGGGAGCTGAGGGGAGCTTGTTGAATGCCATCAGGTAATCTGAGCCCACCCCAGCTGCAGGACTTCAGTTTGAATTGCGTAAGTTTCTGCTTAAGCATACACTCCAAGTTTCAAGTTTTTGACTTGTGTTCAAGGTGATAGGACACAAAGGTGGACTTTGGGAGGGGGGAATTTTAGTACTGGGGGAAAAACGGCAACGTTCATGTCTGCAAAAGGTGTTCTTGTCTTTTTCTTTCACTTAAGCTAAACTTTCCAAAACAAAGAGGAAAATGCTATCTATCCTCCCCTCTCCCACCCTCACCCCCCTCCATTGCAGGCCTAAGAGTATGAAACCTTAAATTTGCTGCATGGCATTCTTTAGTTAAGTGATAGTGATTCATAGCAGAAGGTATTAGTTTTGTCCTTGACTATGAGAAGCATATCCTGAACTTTCTTGGGGAGCATTTGGTGATTTTTAGAGTTTATAGAATGTTGTCTAAAATGTAGACCATTCCCTCAAAGAACTGAACATGGTCCTGGGCCAGGGAGAGGCTGGGAACAGGGAAACTAATGAAGAGACTGTTGGCAATATCTAAGTAAGACAGAATGAAACCAGCACAGGGCCCAGGAAGGGAAGTATTTCTGCCTCCTAGACAGTCTTATCTCTTCCAGAAAACAGATGCTCCTGAGTAGATCAAGTCCCTTCCACAGCCTTCAGCCTCCAATCTGTTAAGTTGTAAAATGACTTTTGCCAAGAGGAAAGAACATATTAGGTAGAGGGAAGCCTGAGGTCCTTTGGTAGAGGAGGGGTACATTTTAGAATGGCTGCTCTGATGTAGAGTCAACATCAGAGAATAGAACTTATCTCAGAGGCAGGCCAGGTATGGGAGAGCATCTCTGGGGAGCTCATTAAGGGTGTCAGACCTACCATGGAGAAAACAGGGCAGAAAGGGGCAGGCTGGCAGGAAGGCCCAGGCAGGCTGTCCTATAAAGACGGGCTTTGCTACAGCCCTCGCCGCAGTCCAGCTTCTTAGTGTTAAAATCTGACAGTGTGAAAGGGTAAGAGACCTAAAGCTGTGTGGATGTTGTCTGAACCAGGGTGAGAACTCAGACCTCCTAAATAGCAGTAATGCCCTTCAGGTAGGGAAGGGGCATCTCAGCTGACAGACAGGAAATATACTACAAGACAGGGAAGAATGAGGGCTTTTCAAGGGAAATCAGTGCCTATTGCCTAAGTAACAATGGAGCAATGGTTGCATCTTACAAGTGTAAGTGCTGATAGGAGGGCCAAGGTGTTCAAGTCTTTCAGCCTCTTATTCCTAGAACTGTCCAAGAACCCACTGCCCACACCAGATGGACTCTTGGCCATGTTGCCTTGACCTCACAGTGCACCCACCTGACAAAAATGCCTTGCTACTGGGGAAAGGATCCCAGGTCAGCTGAGCAAGAAGCACAAAGTCTCTGGAGCTGTGAATAATATTAAACGTTAAAGGAGAAGTCGGGGGCATGTAAGAATTAGTCACAAGTGTCTTAGGTATGTGCTGCCATTGCCAGTTTTCAGGTAAACAGACTCCGTAATGATGTTGCCCCTCCTGCCAGACACCCCAGGACTCCCTGGGTGTGCATCCTGTTCCCTGAGGAATTGCTCTCAGGAGTTGGGCTACAGCAGTAACCTCAGTCAGGCAGAACTGCAAGGTTCTGTTGCTCTTATGGTGGCCACTGGGCTGTGGAAAGGACTCGATCTGCTCAGGAGCGCCTATTCTCTGGAAGAGATAAGACTCTCTATGGGAGGCAGAAATGCTTCCCTCCCAGGGCCACTGTCTGTCTTGCTTGGATGTTGCCAACAGTCTCCACACTAGTTTTCCTGCCTTTGGCCTCTGCCTGGCCCAGGACCACACTCAGCTGTGTGCTGTCTTTCCATGGCATGGCCTGAGTCTCTCACTCGGTAGCCTGACTATGTTCAGTGCAAGATCTTAAAGATCACAGTTTCACTTGTCAGGTTCTGTGTAGTTGCACAGGAGCTGACTGGAATTAAAGCCATGAAAGGTGGTCCCTCGTGGAAGCTGTTGCTTATAGACTGGGAGAGAAAGAGCGTGGGTGCTCACTCACTATGCAGCTCAGGAACAGCAGTCTGAGAGGCCTGCAGAAAGCCGGGCAGTTGGAGGGCTGTCTGCATTCTCTCCATGTCTCTGCCCCATGTTCCCTCTGTTAACCTGCTCTACCCAACCCTTTCCCCCACACCCTCATCTGTACCCTTCCCTCCATCTGAAGTGCTCTCCATTTACATAACCGAATTCTATCACTTTCTTGGTAGGCCAACTTAGAAGGCCCATTTTCTTGACAGATCCTCTCCCATCTCTCCCACCCCAAGCCAGGGCCAGCCCCACTCTCCTGACCGTCTGCATGACCTCACTCTTGCCTTTCTCATGTGATGCCTTCTCTCTCCAGCTGGTCTACAAGGTAAATAAATGTGTGTCCCATGGATCTATGTCCAAATGACATAATATGGTGAACGATGCCTAAATGCATTGAACAGTATTTAAGAGGCATGAAAATATTGTAAACTAAATGAATTAATTGAGGATTGATGCAGTGTAGCCAAAAATCGTGAGGAGAAGGGAAAAAACAGCATGAGCTTTGACAGATAGGGAAGTTTTCCTGTGGAAGGGAGGGCTCAGGAGTAAGGTATTTGGTCGGACAAAGGGATGAGAAAGCATATTCTAGGATGAAAGAAGCAAAGAGTGGTGGAAATGGGGGCTACAGGATGTGGGTGGGCAGTGACTGGTAAGGGTCTAACCCAGCTCAGAAAAGACAGCGTGGGGAGGGCAGCCAGCAGGTTCTCTTCACTCGGCAACTTAGCATTGGCCCCTTTGGGCCAAGGCAGAGCAATATCAGATGAGCTGTTCAGATCAGACAGCAAAATGAAAAGGGAGGAGGCAGCAGCTGGGTGTCCAGTCTGTGGTCTGGTTTTCCACTAGTGGAAACTGCTTTAAAACGATTATACAATAAACCTTTGTATTCCAAAGCCAGCACTAGTATGTACTGATATGCTCTCCCTGGCGCAGTTGTTAATGAAATCCTCAGGATCTCCATTGCCCCAAAGGCAATGTGTTTTTCCAAAGAAATGTATATAGCTATAAAATATTCAGAGATGAAATATTGAAGAGGCTTTCTAATGCCTGCTAGAAATGGAATTGAAATACACATCATACCAAATGAATTTATTTCTACTATTAAAATTCCTGATTTACCAACTACTTAAAAGTCAACTTCAAGTAAGCAGAATAGGCATGTGTTTCCCTCCAAGGGGAGTATTTTAATAAGAGGAGAGATGGTTGACAGACATTAATCTCTGCATCTCTCCTTACTGCCCCATTAAACCAGAAATTGGCCTTTGGCAGTAGTGACCTAGTCTATGTGTCCAAGGCCAGATAATTAACTGGAAGGGGGCCAATTGCAGAAGTGCTTTTACTGTCGTATTTAATGCCAACCCTGTATATCCAATACAGATATACACATTAGAGAGTTTAAATCCCCTCCCTGGAGAGAAAGACTGTACACAAAGCAGTAGATTATATCTGCTGAAAATAGATTGAGCACTTTCTCCCCAGAACTCACATCTCTGCCCACAGAGATAGCCTCAGCACTAGCCCACTGGCCTATATCGATTCTGACAATAAAGCCCACTGTAGTGCGCTACCACTGTAGTAAGCAAATGGTTTAGTGGGATACATAACTGTGCTGAATATATTAAAAAACAATTAGCTTCCTGAGAGTCAGTACCTGATATTCCATTTCAAAACACTGAATGTTCTCAGATATAATCATGAGAATTCGTCAGACCCAACAGCAGTTTTTGTGAACAATATTTTGACAGGGGGTGGTTTGTTTTGAACCCGGGAGTACTGAAAATGTTAAATAATGGATGGGGCAGATAAACCAGCTATCAAGTGATTCATTTTTTTTTTCCCCTTGGGCTTGTTTTAAATTTTATTCCTGCTTATTTTTTCTTTTTTTCTGTAGCTTGTTGTCATTTAAAGTCTCACTTCTCGTAGCTATTGAGGTGATTATTTTCCTTTATGCATGAATTCTTTGTGAATAAATATCTTTGCATTTTCTCCCCAGGCTTCCTAACTCTCATCATTAGCACCACTATTCATTTGGTTTTCTCCACTCACTCTTTATAGACCCTTGCTACTGTTAGATACCAGAGCCCATCAATTTCCTCTTTAGAAAGGGTTCTTAAAAACCACAGCCATCAAACACCCTAATTCTAACCCAAATCTATTAGAATCCTGAAAGGATAAAATGGGGAGGAACGTCTGAGATTGTTGTCCAGGGTCTCACGTGTTCAGATCCAGCATGGAAACTGCCTCCCATCTGGGCTTCCGTCTGTCCCCCGTGCTGGCTGTGCAGGCTGATGTCATGCTGGGACTGTTGCAGCAGCTCATCAGCTGTTCACCCTGCTCCAGGGCCCTGGCCCTTCTAAGCCTTCCCTCTATTCTGTCCTTGGATTCATCTTTTCATCATGATCACTTTCTTTCTTACTGGCTGCCCATGGCTTTCAAACTTTCAGCTTTTCACTGAAGGCTCCTCATTGTTCAGTTCCATCCAGTTGCACTAAGGCACACTCTTTATTCCGGCCAACCTTCTCTTGGTCCCTTAACACACCATGGTCATTGCTGGCTCCAGCACTTTGCTCATGTTGTTACTGCCATGGAAATGCCTACAGAGACCCACCTGAATGTTTGTGTTCCCTGCAGCCTGTCATTACAGTTCTAGACTGTGCTGACCTCCCAGCCCTGAATGGTTTATTCTCATCCACCCCTCTGGATCTGCCTCTTTACCACATGCATAGTGCTAAAGATGCACAGCCCTGGGCCACACAGCTAAGAGCCTAGCATAGGCATTAAAATTTGTACATAAATAATTCTGTTGCTGGGCAGGATGTTATAAAGGCTAGCTTAAAAAAAAAAGAGAGAGAGAGAAGTAGGTAAAGTTAGGCCTGTGTTAGTTCGGGCCTACTTCTATGTCCAGAGAGAGATAGTGTGATGTAGTGGTTAAGAACTAAGGTTCTGAAACCAGAGGATCTATTGCTGATAACTAGCTGTGTAACCTTAGTCAGTCACTTAACCTCCACAAAGGTGGAGATCACAAAAGTACCTGCCTCCCAGAGTTGTAGTGAGGACTGCATGAGTTAACATTAAAAGACTTAAGGCAGGGCCTCCCACATAGGGTAAATGTTCACTGTTATCATCATCATCATCATCTTCTCCATTGCTGCCTTCTTTACCTGACTGTAAGTTTCTGAAGGGCAGTGGTCACAGTGTTACTATCTGCTAAGCATGTGATTCAGGATCAGAACAGTGAGAGGCCTCCATGTCTCCCCCAGGCCTGCCTGTCTCACATAGCACACTTCAGAAGAAGAGTATTCCAAAATGGATGGCTGAAGATTGCTCCTGGAGACCACCCCAGGTTGGCTGATTTACTAAGAGTACTCACAGCACTCAGCATGGCCATAAATTATTACAGCAATTTGACAAGGAGCAAAACCAACAAAGGGAAAAGGCAGATGGTACCAAGTCCAGAGGATACCAGGCACAGGCTCCCAAGAGCCATCTCCCAGTGGAGTAACACAGGATGTGTTTACTTTCCCCCAGCAGGAAAGTTCACTGGACTCCATGGCCCAAATGCATTCCTGTCACATGAGAAAATAAACCTTAAGCCTAAGAAACCCCTCCTTGGCCATCTCTCGTGCCCTGCTCTGTCCATGTTGTGCACTCTTAGCATCCACTCCCATCCTTCCTGCCCAGCACAACCACCAAGAGGAGCCTGCATGCTTAGATGTCAGTGGATCTCACCATTTTATGCCACCTCTGCCAATCCCTGTTTCCTGCCACTGCGTTCACACCCTGCTTTGAAACCCAGAGGGACGCAATGGCCTGACAGGCCTGGTATGTGCTCTGTCTCTGATGGGCTTCCTTGCCTTCCCAATCAGGGTTCCAAGGCATCCACAGATGCCTTCTCTCAACATCTGTGCCCTTGAACTCAGGTTCTGCACCAGGTTGCTTAGGTTCAAAATCTCAGCTCAGCTGCTCCCTAGCTGTTTAAGTGCAGACTAAAAACTGTTTCTCACTTTTCTCATCTGTAGAATAGGGATGATAATAATACCTTCTGGGATGGTTGTGGGATTAAAGGAGATAACAGATTGTATTAATTCTAAGATGTACTCCTTACACACATATGTACAAACACACACATGTATTTTATATAGCATTTATGAGTCAGAATTTTACAGTTGAAGACTGATACTGTCAGAAGTTAACTGCCAGCTTTTTCTTTCTTGGTGGCACGTTCAATGATGCATCTTAAAATTGATCACATCTTAGATTAGATAAAATACTGTAAGAAGTATGGAGCACTTAATACAATGCCTGGCAGGAAATAAATGTTCAGGAAGATTAGATGTTATTGCTGGTATCAAGGTCTTTATTATCATCATCAACAAAGAAGAACAGCTAACATTTGGTGTTTTTGTTTGGGTATCTAATTCTTAAAACTCACAAGGCAAAGATTCTCATCCCCATTTTACAGATGAGAAACTGAGACTCAAGAAGTTCAGGCAACGCATCTCTACCTGTCATGGGCCAGAGTTAGGCAGCTGCCCATTTTTATATGGTCTGTGAGCTAGGAGTGATTTTTATATTTTTAAACACTTGGGGAAAAAACTCAAAAGATTAATATTTTGTCACTCAAAAATTTAATATTCAGCATCCATAAATAAAGTTTTTAGGACACAACCTTGCTCATTCGTTCAACGAGAGCCTGTGGTGGCTTTTACTCTACAGTGACAAAAACCACGTGACCCAAAACACCTGAAATATTTCCCATTTGGCTATTTTCTGGAAAAGTTTGTTGATTTCTAGTCTAGTCCTTGGCACTCTGACTTGTGCCCTTTTGAGAAAAGGGAATGTCTTGTTCATCTTTTTATCTTCTACTCTTGGTAGGCTCTCAATAAGTGTTTGTTAAATTGACTTTCTATAATCGCCACTAAGTCTGAAAAGTAAATCTCAAGCCATGCTGGTTACCATGGCACCAGATAAACATCGAAATAAAATGCTCGTCAGCTCAGGGAGAGGAAAACCAGTTATAGAGGCTCTCCAAGATACTTTTTCAAATAAGTTCATATTTGTGTTGCAGTATCTCTTGGAGAGTAAATAAAATAAAGTGATTTGTGAAGAACAAGGCCATGTTGCCAAGAGCAGGTGACTTGATAAATAAATCTCAGGTAGGAGATGTTTTCAGGAAATTGAACACTTAACAGTTCCCTGCTTGTCAGCCCCTAGAAGGCCTGCTGTGTTGGGGCAGGACCAAACGCAGGTGGCAGTGGGGCTTAGCTGTCCCCCTAAGCAGGGCTGCAGAGAAGTGAGTCATGATGTCCTAACCTCGAAAACTCTATTGGTTTCAAGAGATCAATTTATTTTATTGATACCAAACCACGATCAATGTTTTCTCCGCATTAAATGTTTACAAGGTAGGCGAGTGTAAGCACACTCAAGGTCACCGTGGGGACTTGTTCAACTTGGAGTTTGAGCCAGCCATGGGCACGTGGACCCACAGTCAGGTGAGAGGAGATCCTACCACTGTGCTGAAGGGCAGGAGCTGCCCCTCAGGCCGCCTAGCTGTAGCTCTGGGGTCCATGGGTGTTTGTACCTGCTGCAGCCCGAGACCGGCATTCCTCGAGCTCTATCTGCAGCTTAGGGCTCCCATGGGAGGAAGCCTTGCTTTTCACACCTGTGTGGAGAAAGCATCATACAAAGTCAGAAACGAGAGTGGGCCCTCGGAAGGCCACATGCCCCCCTGCTCCACCAGTGAGACTTGAAGTTCCTCAAGGACCCACACTCAGGGGGTCTAGCTCCAAAGTTTGTTTAAAGCATTTTAATTGTACTGTTAAAAATAATTTCCCTTGACGTCATTTCCCACAAAAGCATCATTCTTAAAAGATTTTTTTGCTTCCTAGCTGTGGCTAATGTAAACCTTTTAGTTTTATAAAGAAAATCAATGAAAAAAATAAGTTTAAGAGAAAAGAAATTCCCAACCAAACATTTTAAAAATAGAAAGTATATATTCAGTAAAGTGAAATTTCGGTAAAGTCTGTTGTAGCCCGTTTTCTAACAGGCATCCTGATAAAATTGGCTCTATTTTCTTATAATTTACATCTTTCTCATAAAAAAAAGTTGTGATGCTAAATAAATGTTAATTGTGGTTACAGTGTACTAAGTTTGTATTTTTTGTTTATTTTTTTTCTCTTGAATATGAACATGTACATAGGGGAATTTTCTTCAGAAAAACAATCATGCTTAAGATTTATTGAGACTGGGCTGAATGGCTGACACCTAGAACCCCAGCACTTGAGGAGGCCAAGGTTAGAGGATCCCTTGAGAACAGAGTCTCAAGACTTGACACCCAGCTTGGGCAACATAGCAAGACCTCATCTCTACAATGTTTTTTTAAAATTTACCAGGCATGGTGGCCAGCTGCTATAGTCTCAGCTATTCAGAAGGCTGAGACAGGAGGGTCCCTTGAGCCCAGGAGTTTGAGTTCACAGTGAGCTATGATTATAATGCTGCACTTCAGCCTGGTCCAAAAAAAAAAAAAAAGAAAGAAAGAAAGAAAAGAAGAGGAAAAAAGGAAAGGAGAAGAGATCTATTGAAAACCATTTCTAATATTGAAACCACATTTCATGCACACATACATGTGTGTTCACACATTTTAAACATGAAACACTTAAATAGTTGGTTAAAATGTTTGTATGAACTGGTCCAGGGCCCTTAAAAATTGTGTCTTCTACTTAAGAACCTAAACAGACATTTATACCATTATTTCTAATGGTATAAAAGGTTACAGTCCTTTTTGTGTGACCATTTTATTATTTGAATGTTTAGATTTAATTAGGGGCCCTGGATGGTGGGGCACAAGAATTCACACAGCCTTTGCCCTCTGACCCATTCCCTTCTGCCTGGAAACGTCCCCATGTCTTTAGAAGAAAAGCTTGAAGCAGACTGGAGAAATTATCAGCTAGGCTAAATTATTCATGGGAATATTAAGAAAGAAAAAAATATTTTAGTAAAAAAAAAATGTAAACCTCACACCCTAGTGACAGTTAGAATTAGGTTAAAAATAGAGCCATCTCTGGGAAAGACCATAGAATTTTAATTAGCTCATCACTCTGAGCAATTCTGGTGTGTCAGCAGGTTCTTCGGTGCCATATACACATTTTTTTCATAGGTTTAAGTAAAAATAGGAAGTGGTGTGCAGCCTAAACAAGCTGCATATGGAACACAGCTTCCGAACAACATAGATCCTGGAAATAGGATGTTGCTGCCGGCCCCAGGCAGGCCTCCCTCCCCCATTTGGCATCTGCGCTAATCCTTGCTCTCTCTCCCTTCATATTATTTTTGTCCTCCACCCCTTTCACAGCTAATCATTCCCTATTCTATTGGAATCCTTCATAACTTATTACTTTGGAGGTTTTGTTTTCATTTCTCTGAAATCTTACAGATTAAATTGCCCATCCTTGACTTTTTTCAGCTTGTAATCACTCTGACCCACTTTATGTGGAAATTTGGCCAGTTCAACAGAGAAGAAACCTCCTTTTAAAGCAATACTTGTGAATATTCTTGAGTCAGAGGCCTATCTAGAATTTGATGAAAGCTGTGGGTCTGTTCCCCCAGGGGGATAAAAGGTATATTTCTTACACACACATGTACACACATGCACACACACACATTTTCACATAAAATTCCAAAAAACTCACAGATGTCCCCAAGACACATCCATGCATCCTTGGTTGAAAGTATATAGCTAAGGAGCATGGGCGAGGGCCTTGGGGAGCCTTGACTCGTGCAGTTGCCAACTGGTGACCATGTGGGAAACACACAGGAGGGGCCAGAGAGGGGAGCATATTTCTAAGATGTAGATGCTGTCAAGTACTTTGTCATTTGGAACCAAGGATTCAATAAACCTTCTGTTTCCAGAAAATTCCTTTTGTGCAAAAGGATAGAAACTGAGTACTTTGACTTCTCAGCCCAAGGGCTGCCCACTTTACCCTCTGCCTCAGTCATCTTTTTTTTTTTTTTTTTTTGAGACAGAGTCTTAAGCTACCACCCTGGATAGAGTGCCATGGTGTCATAGCTCATAGCAACTTCAAACTCTTGAGCTTAAGCAGTTCTCTTGCCTCACCCTCCCAAGTAGCTGAGACTACAGGCACCCACCACAAGGCCCAGCTATTTTTTAGTTGTAGTTGTCATTGTTGTTTGGCAGGCCCAGGCTGGATTTGAACCTGCTAACTCCTGTGTATATAGCTGGCTCCCTAGCTGCTGAGCTACAGGTGCCGAGCCTGTCTCAGTCACCTTGACCTCACTCAAGATCAGGTGAGAGGCAAAGGCCTTCTCAGTCCACTGATGAAGACACAGAGCCCCAAAGTTTCCTGGTGAGGCTGAGGCAGCAGAGTAGGACTTGACATTCAACAAAATGTGACACAACCCTGTGAGGACAATGCATTTTTCCCTTTTCTAAGCAGAAGAAAAGATAGTTAAAGCTTTGAGTCCCAGTCATTGGGTGCACTGGTGGGGACAGGACGGAGTCTTACCCCTTTTCCATTTCATATGACTAATTTGTAAGTGCTAACAATTGGAGTTCTTCAACATAGGAGCCACTAGAGAACCTCACCTAGGAGTTACTCTAAGCCCTTCTACTGCCATTACTAGCTGTGTGACTTTGGGCAACCTAACTCATCTCTCTTAGCCTTAGTTTCCTCAACTTTGAGATGGGAACTGAGTGTATTTTTCTTGGGATTATTATGAGGCCATATAGTGGATGTCTGGCCCCATCTCTCCACTTTCTGAGACCCAGATGCTCTCAGTCCTGACCCAGGTACCATATGCCTGCCCCAAATTGGAGTGGGGGGTGCTGTTAAGGAGTAGGATAACTGCAAAGACACGTACAGCACCGTGGAGGTCTGGGGTGGGGGAGGACAGTACTGTAGGTGCCAAAGCACCCAGTTTACTAATGCCCAAGATGATGGTATATAGAAATAAACATTTCTGGGTGGCGCCTGTGGCTCAGGAGTAGGGTGCCGGCCCCATATACTGGAGGTGGCAGGTTCAAACCCAGTCCTGGCCAAAAACTGAAGGAAAAAAAAAGAAAGGAAAAGAATTAGACATTTCTATTAAGCAGTGAAAAAAAGAAATAGATATTCCAATGATGACCAAAGGATAAGGCTTTGAATATCCAACCAACTGTACTAGTCTGACTCTTCAGCCTGCCTTAAAACTTTGATTTCTGGACTGTTTTGGAAATGTGCTTTGACTTTTTAAAGGCCGTGAGATTGATGTTCTTGCTACTAACATAGTTATGACCTCAGGGAAACAGAAAGGTCCACGGAATAGAGTGTTTCCTTTGAGATACACGTGTACTTTCCTCTAAAGGTTTGCTAGGGGATGTGTGGTGGAGGCAGAAGGTGCCTCCCGAGGAGTTGGTGGGGCCCCTGGAATGACTGAATCCCACGTTTGCACGTAAGCAAATTCCTGTTCATCTGCTCACTGCCTACGACTTGGTGCTAATCCCCCTTGCCCTTTCCTTCTGGAAGAAACTGATTTTGGGGAGGTGAGTTGCATAACACTGACAAATCTCAAAGGAGTTTTAATTTTAAGTAGAGGATGGGGTGGGGGACAGAGGCCACTTGCTAAACTAGGTCTTCCTTACCGTCACTAAAATCCTTGTGTCTAAGGTCATGTCAGTGTCTGCTGGGGAGAAGATGGGGAGGTGAATTATTAAGCTCTGTGCTTTAGTAGCTCTCTGAGACTGATATTTGGGGCTGGCATTTTGCATACAGGCAAGGTCTCAGCAAGTTTTGAGAACTTCAGCAATTTTATAGATCGTACAGATTGTACAGCAATTCTATAGATCTCCACATGAGATATCTTGAGTAGCAAATAACTCAGGAAAAGTTAGTTTGAATATATTACTGGTGGTAATAACAGTAATTTGTTGAGTCAGGAACTATAATAGACACTGAGCACTTATTAACCCATCTGCCTCCCAACACTGTGAGTTAGATATTCAACACCACTTTACAGAAGGGAATGCCACAGCTCACAGGTGGTCCAAGGCCACGTGGCCCTGGCATGGTGGAGTCATGGCTCACTCCCTTCTCTTTCTAACTCAGATACCCAAGGTCCTTCCACCATTTCTCCAG
Source organism: Galagoides demidoff (assembly GCA_963574575.1). Lineage (NCBI taxonomy): Eukaryota > Metazoa > Chordata > Mammalia > Primates > Galagidae > Galagoides > Galagoides demidoff. The sequence goes on along the minus strand of CAUYQV010155466.1, from coordinate 46,714 downwards.
CTGTCGCCAGATGTCGTCAGCACTCTGATACATGTGTCATTACTGTGATGAGTTAAGGCAGCCAGAGAGAAATTAGGTGAATGCAAGAATAAGAAACCAACATGTCTTTGATTAAATTAACGTGATGTTTGGAAAATAAAGTTTTCCAGTTTCCCACTTCTTCTGCCTCTGATTTTCCCAGTAGACTTAAGTGTAAGGATGCTTGCAAGCATTATAGACATGGTGATACTTAAAATATCTTTAAAAATACTTTTAAAATTTTAGGAAGGAAAATTGAACACACAACACAACCATGGCCTATGGCCACAATTAAAAAGAATATTTTTTGAATGGGGTTATCCTGGAAAATACAGGATAAATAGTTTCCATAATTAAATGTCTACACTGTGTTCTTCAGTGTTAAATTCTGTGCCAGAAACACTATTACACAGGGAACGTGTGCTACTCAAGGGTACATGCCCCAGCACCTACGCAGGACCAGGCACATGGTGGGCTCAGCTGCACTTAGCCACTGACTGGACCAGATCTAAAGCCAATATGTCTGGGGAAGTCCTGTCTTGTTGTCAAAGCAGTACACCAAGACAGCTTCATGGTGGGCCTTCCTGCACATTCCCAAATCAGAACAGGGAAACAGAGGTCACGTCCATCTGGACCTGGGCTTCATTCTCTCCGTAGTGGCCCCTGGGCTCCCTGGGGCTTGGGTTGCTCTGGAAACCCTTACACCTTTTTTGCTCCCCCTACCAAATCCCTTTTCCACTCCATTGCCAGGGCCACTTTTCAAAACCCAATCCCCTGGTGTCACTCTTCTGCTTCCTCAGACCAGCTTCTAAGTCTCAGCCTACACATCCCAGACTGCAGGCAATGCCAGCTCCTCTCCTGCACTCCCTGTGGTCCACTTCTCCCTGCAAGGCCCAGGAAGGGCAGGTGGGTGCCTCCCTGCTCCCACACTGCTGCCTCTGTGGGAGTGAATTCTTCTTCTAGCTGCCCGCTGCACAGGGGAGACTTCACAGTGACCCTTGACACCTTCCTGTGTCAATTTAGATGCCTCCTCTATGACCTCATCATGTGGAGTGTGCAGGGAACATGGGCCAGGTATGACCTCATTTTTTCATTTAAAGAAAGTAATGAATTTTTTTAAATAGGGAACACATATAAAAATTTCTTAGCGTAAGAGTTGGAAAGTTTGGATTCTGGTCCTAAAGTTAGGGCTTTATTAGTTGTGTGACTTTGGGTAATTTGCTGTAACATATAAAATGGGAATTATGGCTCTTCTGCCTTCCCCGGTCACTATGGGAATCAGATTCACTTGTGTGCATGGAGAGGTTTCTATACATTGTGAAACCCTGTACAAGTGTTTGCTGATACTGTTAGAGCACTTGGTGTTCATTTCCAAGCAAGACAGGATGGCATGTTTGTGTGAAGATTGGATATGAGCTTTCTTTTTTATATGTCTCTTACCTTTATCCTATCACAAAGACCCTCATGAAAGTGCCCCATGAGAGCAGGATGGCAAGAGATACACAGAAGTCAGAGCATTCTGGGGTCTTAACATGGGCAAAGCTGGATAAGGTCAGCACCTGTTTGGGCTACCCGCTAGACCAGAATGTCCTTCATGCCCTTTGCAGTGCCCAGAGTTGGCTAATGCCTGTGGGATCAACTAGTTCTTGGCTCTTCCCCACGTCCTATCTCCTCTCCGAATGTGGAGCATGTGCCCCTGAGAGCACCAGGCAGTGGACAGGGCACTCCTGGGAAAGTGGGCTCCCGCCTCTGCCCCAGGAAACCTCCTTTTTTTCTCCCTGAGGAAGGTGGTATCCAGAGCAAGGAAGGACCAGGTTGGGGAGTTGTGCACTTCCCCTTAGTGAGTGGTGTATTCTGAAGAGTTGTCAGTGCTGAGGCTGCTGATTCCCACTCTGGACCTGGGGCTCGCTGTGGGCCTCAGCTATCCTATCAAGGTGAGGCAGCCGGGCCATGCACGGGACTGAACCATGAGCCATGTTCCTGCCTGTTTCTTTCCTGTCCCATTTCCTTCCCTTACTGCCCTCCTCAGCCTGTGTCTTCCTTGAGGAGGAAGGCTGAGCACCCTGCAATGTCCTGTTTTGGCTGGAGGCCTGGCCTCTGGGACACAGCTGCACAGGCCACTGCCAAGTGTCTGAGCCTGATGCTGTGTGGGCCGCACTGCCCAAGCCCATCCACACTGCTGTGCGAGGTGAAGATGGGCAAGCCAGGGCTACAGGAAGAAGAGACTGACTGGTGGGGGGGAGATCCTTCTGCTTGTGTGTTTGGTTTTGTTTTGAAATGACAAGAATATAAGTCACAAAAAGCATGCCACTGCCTGGGCATGCCCTGTCTCACATCTCAGGTGAGTGCAGTACTCATTTCTGATGCTCGTGGGCTATAGGAGAGTCCTGGCAACACAACCAAGGACTTGCAGGTACATGCTGTTAGGCAGCGATGTCACCCGCTGTAGGGCTGGCCATGGTGGGCATAGGCCTGGCTGGGCTGCCAGTGTCTGAGGAAGGAGGTGAGCAGGGTGCTTACGCAGGACAGGATGCCATGGCCACTGAGCATTGAGCGAGTCAAGTGGGGGTGCGGATCAGAACGCACTTCTTGGCTGCTGAGCCATCTGGAGTTGAGAGGCTGTCCGTTAGCTGAGCCTGTTGAACATTTCGTTCATATTTGTGTGGAACAGGAGGCAGCAGAAGCTGGTACAGGACTCTCCCCTGTCCCTACCACTCCATCCTTTTATCCTAGAAATCTTAATTGATGGTCCTTAATGTCTGTATCAAATTCAGGTTTCCTCTCCTGGGTCCTGGGCTCTCTGAGCTCTGGGACCTGCAGCCTTCCTCCTGGTGGGGGTCCTATCTCCCACTCTTTGCTCTGAGCAACAGAGAGACAAGATCTATAGACAGTGGACTGACTGGGGCTTCCGCTGGGCCTGAGGGCTCTAGTCCAGTGAACTTTCCTGAAAATTGGAATGGGGGCTTCACCATGCTCATGAATCCTGATCCCCTGGAGCCCAGGCCTGTAGAGAAACCCCAGAAAAATTATGGCCTTTGCTTCTCTAAGAATGGTTTGGCCCAGGAAAAGGCTTTCTCCGTAGTGCTTCGATTCCTGACAAAATTTCATACTAAATTTTATTGATTAAAGTGTACTTTAAGCTGGTCACATTTTTTTCACTAGAGGACCTCACCAGAGGCTTTGATTTGCTGATAAGCATGAGAACATCCAAGTGTGTGGGATGGTCCTGATGCATCTCCTATGGGCCTCCAGGGCCCTCTTATGGAGCTCTAGCAGGAGCAATAGCCCACACCGCACCATGTGTGGCCTCGGAGTATTTTCTGTGTCTGACTGTAATTCCCCAAGGGAGGGACTGTGTCTTTATCTTCCTTGTTATTAGCATGGAATTGGTGCATATTTCCCACATTATAAATGTTTACAGCACAAATGCCTTTGTGATCTATTGAATAGCCTATGTTTCTTCTTGCCCCAACAATGTAATTCGACAACAACAAGAATTATTGGGTAATAATTCTGTTGAGTAGTTTTTCTTGGATCCCATGGGAATTGCAGTTGTCAAAACTGTGCTTTTTCTTTCTTTCTTTCTTTTTTTTTTTCTTTAAGACTATACTTTCAAGTCTGGTTTCCAATGGAGTGAGGAGAGACACATGGGTCTGGCCCTTGCCCACCATGAAACTGGGGGCAGAAGTATAAGTCGAGAGACCCAAACCCCAGAACTTTGGAAACCAGTAGCAGGCAGGGGGTCAGCATCCTCTTGGGACCCCAGCTGGGGACCCCTCTCTCTTATCACCCTGGTCCTTACCTGTCCATATGATGCTGCTTGAGGTAGCCAAGTCCTGATGGAGTACAGCTCTTGAGAGAAGACAAGTTGTGGGAGGAGCAGTCATTGCCGCAGATGGAAGCAGCCTGACTGTGCTACAGACTAATGTAGGAGTCTTCAAGCTTCTTACACGGACAGGGCTTAGGATCCTAGCAGCCTCACTCTTAAAGCACCTTTTTCTCTGTTTTAGAGGTAGAGAGGCATTCTGGAGGATGTGTTCTGCCTGTTGCCACTGTAAGGCTGCTTGGGTCTTTATGTCATTTGAGCAGTTTAAGTCACAGCTGCTTGGGTCTTTATGTCATTTAAGCAATTTCACTTGGGGTGAAGCATAAAGTGGAGGCTATACATAGAAGATATGTGAACTGTGGGAATGTAAAATGTGGGACCCTTGCTGTGGCCTGGATATAGTCTCCTGTCTTCTCCAGCTCCTCTGTGGTCACAGCTGTCTCACTCAAGCCCTTCCCAGCCTCAGCATCTGCTGGGCCCACTGCCCCTGCCCCACCCCAGCATTGTTGCTCGAGGGAGAACTTTGTTGATACTGATAGGTCTCTGTCAAAGGAGTCCACCTGTGTGAGGGATGTCTCTACATCTGTCTCACCTACATCTCTGATCCCTTAGGAGCTCAGCCCAGCTCATGGACCTGTTCATTTCATAAGTAACTAGGATGCATCTGCAGCTTGGATGAGCAATTAACATAGGCATAAGTGAATAGAAATATGGAGATGTGTGCAGTAAGTTTGTCAAGGTTGACCTTTGCACATGCAAAGGTCTTGAAACATCTCCCCCCCTACTACTAAGCCATTGCTTAAAATCTGACCATGAGAATGCCATCCTCTATTTTAAGGCACATAGGAGATGTGACCCCTTGAGAATGTTGCTGCAGTAAGCTCTGTGAATCACTTCCACCTCTTGGTGCCTGAACTTGTCTGATCTTTAGGAGCATGAGGATCCTGGGGGGTAGGGGTGGGCACAGATGGGCAGCAGAGCTCCAAAGGCAAATACTACCTGCTTTCCCTTTTTTTGGGGGGGTGGGGTTTGGAGGGAGTAGATAAAATTTACCATTTTAACTATTTTTAATTGTACAGTTCAGTGCTATAGAGTACATTCTCATTGTTCTGTAACTGTCACCACTATTCTGTAGAACTCTTCATCTTCCCAAAGTGAGGCTCTGTCCCCATGAAGCACTAACTCCCCATTCCCTCTGCCACCCTCTGGCAGCCACCAATGTACTTTCTATTTCTGTGAATTTACCTATTCTAGGAACCTCATGTAAGTGGAGTCATGTTTGTGACTGGTTTGTTTGCTTTAGCATCATATCCTCCAGTTTCATCCATGTTGTAGCATGTGTCAGAATTGCTTTGCTTTTTAAAGATGAAGAATATGCCATTGAATACATTACCACATTTTGTTTATCCATTTGTCTATTGAGGACACTTGGGTTGCTTCCCCTTTTTGGCAATTGTAAGTAATGCTGCTACTATGATTAGGGAGGTATACAAATGTCTTTTCATGTTCCTGTTTTCACTTCTTGGGGTATATACACCAAAAGTAGGATTGGTGGAGCATTTGGTAATTCCATGTTTGACTTTTTGAGGAACCACCATACAGTTTTCCACAACTGGCTGCACCATTTTTCATTCCTACCAGCAGTATATAAGGGTTCCAATTCTCTACATTCTTGACAACACTTAGAATTTTCTGTTTTTTAAATAACATCCTGATGGATGCAAAGAGGTACCTCACTGTGATTTTGACTTGCATTTCCCTGATGACTAGTGATGTTGAGTATCTTTCCACATCCATATTGTTATTGGCTATTTGTATATCTTCTTTGGTTTCTAGTTCAAGTTTGCACTCAAGATACTTACTCAGATGGACACTTAGATGTGTGGCCCGAGAAGAGCCGCTTGATGATGAAGGATAAATGAGACAGCACCAGCCAGCATAGCTTAACAGTGTCTGTGTTCTGCCTGAGAGCCATGAATTTCCAGTGAGGTGCTCATTGTAGTATCATCCCAGAATGAAATGAGTGTTAACCCATGTGTTCCTTTTTCCCTTCTCAATGCTTTTCCTTTTCTCAGTTGAAATGATCTGTGATTCTGGAAGTGGCCTAGTTGTCTCTAGCCTATCTCTATCCTGCATTAAATTATAAAGGAATTTTCATTTTTGCAATTGTATACTTTGGACTCCCTGTTTTCCTTTCATCCTGAATGACAGAGATGTGACTAGGCATCAGTGGAGCATGGAATGGAAGTGGATCCATCAGTGGATATGGAAAAGTGATGGGTGGCGGCTGAGATAGTGCTGAGTGATAGAAACCAGACAGCACACGGGACTCTGTGCCTGAAGGGAACCAGGGCTTCCCTTTGCAATGGCAAAGTCTCCCAGTGGCAAGTCCCTATTTGACACTTCCTTACCAGCTCTTTCTGGTGTTTTCCATGATTGATGAAAGAGAAATTCTCCTGGGAACATCTTTTTAATTTTATTTTATTGTGATGAGAACACTACCATGAGATCCACTCTCTTAATGGATTGTTACCTATAGGTACAGTGTTGTACATTGTTGTCTCTAGAGCTCATTCTTCTTGCTTGGCTGAAACTTTATGCCAGTTGATCAGCAGCTCCCCATGTCTCCCTTTCCCCAGCCCTGAAACCACCACTCCTTCTTTGATTCTGTGGTTTTACTTATTTTTAGATACCTCCTAGAAGTGTAATTGTACAGCCCTGTAACTGGCCTGTTTTGCTTAGTGTAAAGTCCTCGAAGTTAGTTTGCATTGCAGTATGTTCAGAATGTCATTCCATTTTAAGCTGAATAATATTCCATCATTTGTTTTACCACATTTGGTATATCCATTCATCTATTACTGGACACTTGGTTTTCTCCATATCTCGGCTATTGTGAACAGTGCCACAGTGAACATCAGAGTGCTCACCTTTTTGAGATCCTGATTTCAGGTCTTTCAGATAAATATCTAGAAGTAGAATTACTGGATCATATAGCAGCTCTATTTTTAATTTTTTGAGGAACTGCTATACTGTTTTCCATAGTGGCTGCACCTTCTCTATTCCCACCAACCGTGTAGAAAGGTTTTGATTTCTCCACATCCAGGGACTCTTTGATACTGAGAACTTAGCCTGTCTCAGCCTCTTCTGCACAGGCCTTTCGTGGTTGCCTCTCTGGAAAACTCTCTTCCCAGACCCCTTCCCTTCTGGACCACTCAGACAGCAGGACAATCCTACTTACTTTTCCCTAGGGGCCAAATTCAAATTCTGTGTCTTGGCAAAGTCCTCCTAGGGTCTTGCCCCTTTCTCTGCATTGCTGCAGTGGGCATCACATCTGTCTTACAGTCACGTGTCTCTTCCGTCAGCCCTGAGGCCAGCAATGTGACTAATTTATCCTGGCATCTTTCCTAGTGTATAATCTTTGCTGCAGAGGTGAATGGGATGCATTTATTATGCACAGTATCCTTCTGTTTTCCACTATTTGTCATTATTCAGCATTTTCTATGGGCCAAGAGCTGGGCATGAGATAGTGTATAAAAACATGGCCCCTAACCTCAAGGAGATTTTACTTTAGTAACTAGAAAGGTCAATCCTCAATTTCTTGTATGCGTATGACATACCTTTAGGTATATTTTTGATGTTCAGAGTAAACACAGTAGAGGGGGTTCAGTTTTGAACATAGTTAAGATCTCTGCCTTCTCTAGCAGATAGAAAGCAAGGGAAAGCACACACAACTGCTCTGGATTTGAAATTGCTTCCTCATGCTGCCTGACAAGGGGCATGATGGCTGCTGGGCCATACCTGTGTCCACAAAAATTAAAAATTAAGAAAGCTGTCTGGATAATCATTAGCAAAGACTTTGCAGAGGCTGTGATGAATCCTCCAGCTGGTTGTTTGCCCTGGGAGTTTTACAGTGAACTTGACCTTTGCTTAAGGTAAGGGAGGGTTTGTTTGTCAAAAACAATGATAAATATTCCCATGGCCATTGAAATGCTGCTGGATTTGAGACTCTGGGAATGTGACGTGGGCGCTGCAATAAATATGGGCTTTTCATACAGTGGCTGCCTTGTTTCTTGTTGTTTGTTCTGCTTTGGTTTTCTCTTCCAGGCTGTATGCTAGGTTTACTGCTTAAAAATTGTCTGTGTGGTCCAGGTTGCCATAGCCTTTAGAACCAACCACCGCAGTTGGGATCGACAAGCCTGCGCCTCTCTTAGAGGCACCACTTGCATCACTGTGTCTGTGAATTGACCTTCGAAGGTGCCATTTCCCATCTTGGAAATGGGGATAATATTTGGTATTCTTATTTATAGGATTTGGCAAGGGTGCATGAGGTAACACGTCTATAAATGCTTTGAAGGACTTGGGCATGATCATGCACCTTAGAACATTTGATGATGTGTTCATGCAAATTTCAAACCCAGAGGTCCAGGCTAACCCATCCTCCCTACTGAGATGATGAAGAGGGAGAGAGATGGTTACAACAAAACTCCAGGCTTAAGAAGAAATGTTTCACGCTGATGACTCTCTCTGGGAGTGTTTATTTTAGAACTGAACCCACTGGCCAAGACGTCACTTTGCCCAGTTTGGTGGAGAAGCCAGCAGGAGAGTAGTGAAGAGCGGCTAAGTTTAGGGTCAGCTTTATTTTCAGAGGCAAATGAGGAAGGGATAGACTGCCAAAATCACTCCGCTGAGGTTTCCTCTTCCCCTTGGAGAAGGTCACTGCCTTCTCCAAGATGGGGGGTGTGGTCCTGTAACCTTGCAGACTTGGAGGTTGGATTTAAGACGCTCTTGTGTGATCTGACTCTGTCAGCTGTTGAGTTACTCACCATTTCCTTTCAAATGTTTTCAGTAGCCAGCCGTTCAAATCCTAAGAGCTGGCATACGGAAGGAAAGACTCCAGAGAAAGCAGGCATGCTTTGGATCTTGTCATTGTTATTAACTATGAAATCTTCCTCACATCACGTGCATCCTCTACTCAGAGTAGGAAACAAAGCCTTATTAATAGTCCAGTACTCCTGCCCACGTCTTCTTCCCCCTCCCTCTATCCAGAAGTCTCCACTGCCCTCTATTTGCGGTTTCTCATCCCTATCTATACTTATCCCCATGCGGTGTCTGGAACCTGGTATTATACTGTTTTGTTTCTCAAACCTTTATACAAGTGGTATCATACTGTATGTTCTGGACTCCTTTTTTTTAAAAAAAAAGAAAAATAACTCAGCACTATATTTGGAGGTTCCTCTATATTGATGTGGGTAGAAGGAATGTCTGCTTTAATAGTTGGGGTTTGCCCAAGGTCGAATGAGGCCTTAGGCCCCCGTGGCCTGTGACTTAACAAATACCAAAGGAGAATAGTAGATGAGCCAGAAAATAATGTGGTCTGTTTCTTCCCTGTTGAAATCCATTTTGGAAGACACAAAAGATCAACCTGGCACCTAATGCCCTAGCTCTGGAACCTGTGAGTAGGGCTGACCCAGGGCTTAGGGCAGGAAGGCACAGATCAAATCCAAACTGAGAAGAACAATGACCTTGTTATATCTTTTCTCTACCCAGCAACCTCCTGCTTTTTATCTTACTTATACAAGTGGTAGGAGGGGAAAAGGTTATATATATGCATATATATATTTTCAGATATACAATTATATACATGAAAGTAATTATATATATTTTCATATATATGAAATTACATATTTTAAATATGAAAATATATAATTTCATGTATATGAAAATACATAATTTTATATGTATGAAATTATACATGTGTGTGTATATATATATATATATATTTTTTTTTTTTTTTTTTTGACCAGAGAAGGGTTGCTATGTCACCAAGAACAGGGTATGAGGGACCAAGGAACACCATACTTGTCTTTCTCATGTTTTTTAATTTCAAAAATTAAAAATTTCTTACTGTGATAATAGGTCACTCTCTTTCCTCTAGTGTTCTTATTTCTCATTATCAGTTTGAAGTTGAGGAAACTGATGGTATCAAGGCCTGTCAATTATTTAAGAGTTGCTAAGTCATATTTGGAGGGAGATTATTATTATTTTTTAATCATGGAAGATAAAGATAATAACCACAAAGATAGGGAACCACTTCCAAGGAAGTAGAGTATGGCAACCCAGAGATAAGAATTTGAATACTGTGGCGTAGGGAGGCGCTAGTTATTTGTTTGTGTTTTTATAAACTCAATAATAAAAGCCTCTTTGTTTTTCCTGTTGACTGTTAGAGGAAGAGCTCCAGCACACAGATATCCGCATGCTTCATGCTTTTAGAGTTGACACTGTAACCCTCTGGCCCTCGGAACAGCACTTTGTCTATTCTGCCATGTCGCTATTCATGAGCTAATGAGGCTATCTTCTTAATTGACATGGAAGGACAAATATTTATTAAGGAAGATGACATTGAATTATGAGATTCAACAGCCAATTACATGGTCACTTCTCCATTGTAGACATTCACTAATTATTTGATTGATTAGTAGGACATTGGAGCTGGTATGGATAATTGGAATCTTGACCAATCCCTCCAACCCCTTGACTGCCCCCTAACACTCCTTCTGAGGCATCTACTAAAAAACGGAGACCAATTTCAGTTCATTCATTTGTTCACTAAAGAATGGTTTATCCAGCCTTTATTGAGTGCTTGCTGGATGCTCGGGCTCTAAGGATGGAAAGACATTATCTTGCCGTGACACACACAGAGTCTACTATAACTATGCATCTGAGCGCAGGACAATGGTCACTATGATGGAGGCATGTGCTGAATATAGTGGAGACGTGGGAGGAGAATCTGAATCTTTCTGAAATTCTCTTTTGTTCACCAAACACAGCTCTTAGAAAGGAAAATGAAGCAAGAGAAGGAAAAGTCTGAGTGCCCTCAGTCAGTCATTCCTCAGTAAATGTACATTTCCTGTCGAATTACTGTTGTGATGTCTTGAAAGGAGTATCTTTGCCCATCCAGTGCCCTGACTACCTGTGGGCAGGGGATGGGTCCTGCTATGCAGACTGTGTGTGACCTTTTATGTGTCTCTGGATTTGAAGCTTCTTCCAGTCCAGAGACACATGGCTCTTGTTTTGGTCATGCCAACTTCAAGGAGAAAATACCTCTGATCATCATTGAAATTCCCATATACCATTCAAGTCTACTAAGTAGGTTTACCTGATCGAAAAGGTGGTTTAGCTACCTGCCACTCCAGGGCCCACCTCAGAGGATCTGTCAACCTGCCCAAGGAATGGCATGTTTCCCCCAGTGTCTTTCTGGAAAAGCCAGAGCGTCCCACCCATAGGAGACCTGGCAAACTTGATGGGCTTGAATTTGAAAGAAGCCTCCGAATGTGGCTTCTTTGATTCCAGAAGTGGGATCCCAGGAAACACTGCCCATATAGGGAAGTATCAGCCTCTACTGAGAAGCCTGGGGGAGCCCTTGAGAACAGTGACCCTGGAAGCCAGACATTACATGAGCACATTTAGGTGGCAGTATGAGGGACAGAGAAACCGTATCAATGAGGGGCAGAGGAGGGTACAACCCCCACCTGGACTGATTTGGTGATTTGGAAACAAAAATCTCATAGTCTTTTGGTTTTCAGCTGAACTCTTTTCCTGATGTCCGTGTACCTGTGATCTTGTAAAGTGTAATTAACACCTGAGTCAGAGCAGTGTGTTGTCACCTAGCACCAAGGTCTGAGTACCCATTGGGTGTGACCTGGGCCTGAAGCCAAACTGCCTGAGCAAGATGTTGAGCCACAGGAAGTTGTTTAACTAAAACACCATAAAGCAAGATGAGATTAGCAACCAGGAGAATGGCAGAAGCAGGGATACCTCTTAATTGGGGGTCTGGCCATGGTAGGAAATCTAACCATGGAGTTTTTGTCCAAATGCTGGAGAACCAGGTTTCTGTTGAGGCAGCCAGGTAAAGACCCCAATTATGTGCCTTTTGTGACCTTCTGCCATCTTTTCTTCAAAATATCCCAGAATAAAAAATTATTCTTTTGAACAGGGAAGTAACAATGCTTGTGTGTGATAGTAGATTAAGCAGAACACTTGTGACTCTTTGCGTCTCCTGATAAAATGTAGGACCAGTCAATATCTGTATAGGGATTATATTTATTCTCTTCTTTCACTTTTAAGTTAGACTTTTACCTGTCCTCAGTAACAAAGTTTTGTTGGGATGAAGATGATCATTGGGCATCCTCTGGAGGTTCTCGGGGCCCTTAGCACCACCACAGGTTACACTGGACAGTTTCCAAACTGTTGCTTGTGCTATTTTTGTTTTGTTTTGCTGTATGCTTTTCCTGCTTGATAAAAGTCTCTCACTCAGATTAATGATAGAACTATATGTTCTTTTCTTTTTTGGACACTGGTAAGCAACACTAGTCATTTACAGACTTGAAAGAAACTTGGCAATTTTCATGTACTGTGAAGATACGATGAAAGGACTCAAGTGAGTGCATTTTCTGTGATTCAGGTGAGTCCCAGTAGTAGCAGGTTTCTGATTTTCAGATGACAAAAATGAGGATGACAGGGAGATTAGCACCTGCAGAAAGTAAACCCTTATAGTGAGTTTCCCTTCCTTTTTGTGTTAAACCATTGTTCTGGCTGAGATTTGGCCTGTGCTCACTTAAGCGCTGTCCAGCACACACTCTGTCCCTCTCTCTGTATGGCTATGTGTGTCTGTGACTGTGTGCGAGTGTGTCTGCACATCTGGGTCTGGGTTTTCCCCATCAGAGTAGCAGGACAAGAAGTGCTACTTATCTCCTTCTATAACCTGTCTTGCCCTCTCCCGTCTCTGGGGGTGGCCCCCTGCCCAGGGAGGGGAGGCCCCCGGGGTGCTTTCTTTTTATCTCAGATTTCAGAAAGGAGACCTCCCATTGGGCCTTGGGCAGTCGTCTACCCTGCCCAGGTTTGCTGTTTGTAGTGGCTCAGAGGGGAGCTCCCTCTGCCTCCAGATGTTCCCCCATCTGCACAGCAGGAAAGGGCTGGGCCTGTTCTCTTTACTCCTCCTCATCTGGGGTCACATGTACCCCAACAAGAATGCATTAGAACCCAGCTTTCCCGGCTCAGTCCAAAGGAAGCAACAAGTCTCCTTGGAGAAAGTATTGGCACTAAATAGTAGAAATGTGGCATGTTTAAGGCGCACCCTGTGGTGCAGTGTGGGGTTTGGGAGGAGATATGCTACAGAATCTTCCAAATGGTCAATGGTTTATTCTTAGGTGAAAGGCAAGAGAGGCCAAGAGGAGAGAGGCTGCCAGAGCAGCAGAGGGAGGAGTGGGTGGAGAGGCCACGGCAAGGGTGGATGATTCAGTCTGGACAGCTGCTCATTTGTCTGGCCATGTGGTACTTGCTATCTGAAGACTCCATGCTGCCTGGCATACTCAGGGCAATTCCTGGGGTTGGTGTTCATCACCCAGCTCAGCCACCCCCACCCCTGGAAAATCTCAAGACTTGTCTTTCTGCCAGCACCAGCTGACAACATCAGGTTACTTTTCCCCTCACCCTTTTCCTTCGCCCCTCCGTTTTCCACCCCAAGAGGCTAAATCACCAGGCGTTTTCCACCGTACTCCAATTACACTGGACAAAGAGCCGTCCGGCTAGAATGCTAATAGGGAGATTTCTTTTCCATCCCATGTGAGCCTCACAAAAGCTCGGGGGCTGTAACTGTGGGGCCTCTCCAGCTCTTACTTTCTTTCCTGTAATTCTATACAAATGGCATTAGCCTTTTATGAGGTCTTTGTTTGCAGCCATTCAGAGGGTACTTTTCATCTCACATTGGTTTCTTGAATTTTAAGTGGGATTTCTTCAAATCAGCCTGGCGTTAATTCTCGTAGAGGAAGTGCAGGCTCACAATTATCAGTTGGTAAATTCAAAAGGGTTGGTTCTTTAAGAAATATCTCTTCCAACACAAATGCTTCCATAAGAGAAGCACATCAAAAATTAAAGTAGCCTTTGATGATACTAGATTATTTCCCTTAGAATACATGAGTGAGAATGGCAGCAGGAATGGCTCCCTGCTACCCGCAAGAAATTCTACTTGTATTCTCTTTCTGATGTGGAGATAGCTCAGCCTCCCTGGAGGAATCTGCTCTCATAATAAAAATCACTGTTTGCATTTTTTAAGTGATGGTACTGATTTTTCTGTTAGAAACTGAAGTAAAACTAAAATATCCTACTTCTGACAACCAATTTGTCAAATTGATCAGATAATCCAGTTCTTCATAACAGGTGTGGTCAAACTTGTGTGTAAAGGGCCAGAATTTGGATATTTGGGATCATGCAGGCCATATGCTCTCTGTTGCAGCTACTGGACACCACTGTAACTATCACAAGCTAAAAATGAATGAGTACGGCTGTGTTCCAATAAATTGTTTGTAGACACTAAAATTTTAATTTTATGTGTACTTCTCCTTTTGGTTGTTTTAAACCATTTCAAAATGTCAAAACTTAGTATGCCACAGGTTCTTGGAAAAAAAGTCAAAACCTTTGTTAGTTTATAAGCTGGATAAAAACAGACAGTGGGTTATACAAAAACAGGCAGCAAGTGGCAGGATTTGGCCCAAGGGTCATAGTTTTCTGATCCTACCTAAGAACAGCATTTTTAAAGAAAAAGAGTAGAATTTAGTGCATCACACATAAGAAAGGTTAATTGTTATTTCATGAAGCTTTTGGAGAGTGTGTGTGTGTGTGTGAATGTGTACTGGTCAGTGATGTCCAGTACTTAGAATTTTCTGTCAACTGTGGTCTTCCTCATCCCCCAGACCTGTATATGCCTTAAGGACTCAATGGCTAAGAATCAATGGAGTGTGAATACTGTTAGCCAGCAAGAGTGGGACAAGGTGACGGTGGTTATTTTCCTTACTGTATCAAAGGACTCAAGACCCCTAGCATAGGTCCTCTCTCCCAGGTCTGTGATCAGGGAGTGATAGAAGCAATAAGTAAATATCTACCTTAAAGATATTAGGTTTCTCTGGACACTGTCTACTCAATATGAATTTCCTGCTTTCATGTCTGGCTTATTTCTAAGTAGTTCAAAGAATGTATCTTCTCCCCTCTGCTCTTGCATCTCTCCATCCAGACTCAGTGATATTTAAAGTACTTGGTTGGTTGGATATTCAATATTCTTCACCAAACAGAAACACAATAGTGTGTGGGAAGAGGAGTGATGCACTTTAATCTGATAAAAACATCTCATGTCAGCTGTGGCATTTAGCCTAACTGTGAGCCAGCCCGCAAAGAAGGAAGGTGTATCTTGGCGCTGGCATAATTCAGGGACTACAGGGGATGCCCCGTGGATGGTCTACATTCTAGAGAAGGTTCCAGAAACTCCAGGGGTCACAGGGCTGGCTGCAGCAGGGTTTGGCTTTGTGCTTTGGCGGTAGGTGTCAATTTGGCTGAAGAATCTTCTAGTTGCAGCCTAGGGAGACAGAGATAGACTCTTGGGTGCCTTTGGAATGGGAAGGAAGACAGACAGGGGCAGGGAGGTGTTTGGGCTTCTCTGTGGCCAGCCGGTGGCCCCCACTTGGCATTTGAGGGCAGACTTCCTTGAGGGCTCCAGGGGCCTGGTAGGGAAGAGTGAAGAGCTGGGAGAAGTGACCCAAGGAGCAGCTGGCCTCTGCAGAGAACCTTCATCTCCTGGCTATTTAGAGAAAAGGCAGCTGTCCTTGAGGGCAGAACCAGAGGAGCCTGAACCTCCCTTACCATCCTGCTCAAAGGAGGCTCTGTGGCTTTATTGTTTACCCAGAGGGAGAAACTGTTTATTCTTCTGAAGGGATAATGAAAGATTAGCTTCTATTTCCAGGGTGATGACGAAGGCTGAGGAAACAAGTAGAAGAGAAAAGAATATTAGTTTACTCCCCTCCAGAACAAAGACTAAATTACCTAAGTCAATTCTGCCCTGACTCTGGTCACGGTGACTTCCAACCCACTGTTGGTGGAAAAGGACTTGTCTCCTCACAGTTGAGGACCCATGCTATAAGATTCAGGTGGAAGGTTGGAAACCCCAACGTCCCTGGACATTTTTCTGGTTGGATCCTAGGATGACTGGGCAGAGCCTGGGCTGGAGCACCTGGCCTCAGGTGTTGGGTGAGGCAGGTCCTAGGGGATGGGCAGGGCACCACACCCAGCTCAGAGTCTGGAATGTGGTAGATTCTCACACGATCACCAGGTTAGTAAGTACAGAGTGACAGGCCTCATCGTCCCATCAACAGGGTCAGAGCCAGTTGTCTGCGTAGGCAGGAGCCCAGTGATCAGGCAATGGCCTTGCTATATAATGAATCTGAGGAAAACATGGATACAGTGCAGACTGCTATTGTCACTCTAAGCAGATGACCACAAAGCACACCTTTGCAGAATTAAGAAGAAAATCCGGGAGCTTATAGAAAATGCAGCGCCTGCTCCAGAAAAGATAGAACTTAGGCTTCAACCCAGAGCCAGGACCCAATAAGGGGATGTAGTTATTCCAGGCAGCGGTCAAAAACCAACATCCTCCCTTTTTTCTCCCCTTCCTTCCTTCTTTCCTTACTATTTTCCATAAAAATAGAGCCATGTAATGTGCAGGCACTGAGGGTTAGAAATATGGGATTAAAGAAGACAAAAATAATGTCTCTTTCCTCCTGAAGGCAGGAGGAAAGTCCAGGGCAGGAGATGGGTGGTATGCCAATAGTCACATAGTGTACCACCCCCCAAAATTGGGACAAGTGCTATGAAGGATGAACTGAGGGTGATCTGTGGGAGCATGGGGTGGCCTGAGTTAGATGAGGAGATGAGGGAGTGGAGACAAAAAACCTCCAGAAGAAGATATCACCCATGCAGAGAGCTGGAGTCCTAGCCAAGGGAAAGACAGGAGAAGGGCATCCCAGCTGAGGCACCAGCCACATACTTCCTGAAGCTGGGAAGAGCAATAGGATGAAGGACTCATGGCAGCAGCCAGAGGAGAGCAGGGCAGACCTTACAGGACCTCTCATGTCACTCGTAAGACTTAGGAGTCTTATGGATAAAATGAGAGTCTCCGGCAGGGATTAGAGAAATAATGAGAGATCAGATCTGTATCCTAAAAGGATTACTTTGGTTGAAGCATGACCATGAGGAAGCCATTGCAGCTGTCCAGGCAGGAGGTGGGTGATAGCAGAGCAGACCAGGATAGGGGTGAGAAGAGAGAGAAAGGAGACAGACAGGGAACAGTGGGATTGGGGGAGAGGATGACCAGACTCTGCCAGGGATCAGATCAGGAGGATGAGGGCAGGATCTGGAGAATCACAAGTGTCCAATACATGCTGCAAGTGAGGGAGATGCTGCTTCCTGTGAGGGCAAGAGAGGGAGAAGCAGCTTAGAAGACCCAAGAGATCTAAACAGAGATGCAAGTTATTGGGAGGCCATGGTGTGCTTGGGTTCTGCTTCCAGTTACCCAGCAGAAGGAATGGCTGTTTCAGTTACCATTTACTTCTATACTCTTAAAGTCCTGCTCAGACTTTAGGAGGTACATTTCTCAAGTCAGCCAGTCAACCAGTGCTTATCCAGAGCCTGCTTTGTGTCAGCTCTTTCCTAGATCCCTGGGGATTAAGAAGAGATGTGAGAAAGAACCTGGCCCACCAGAAGGTTCCAGTCCTTTGGGGGATAGACACGTGTGTGTATAAGATAATGGAACCATACAAAATGGAAAGCAACTGGCTGTCCAACAGTGAAGTGAGGAGTGAGTTCATGAGTGGTGTGGCCACTCTGACCTCATGCAGTCATAGAACGTCACATGGGGGTGGTTAATGGCTCAGAGGAATGGGCACCGTGTAATGATGCTAAATCACAAAAGCAAGGGCCAGGTGTGGTGGCTCACACTTGTAAGCCTAGCACTCTGGGAGCCCCAGGTCTGTGTTGTTCCTTAAATGCTACTGGGGTATACTCTGTGTGTCATATGTATGTCCTGGGCTTTGGTGAGGGCAGAATATTCCTAACATGAGGACTGAGCTGCACCAGTGTTTGACAGAATCAAGTGGAAGGTGCATCTGAGGGATGGTAAGGGGTAAACTCATCTCCCAAGGACTACCAGGAGGTGGTGGGCAGGTGCAGCTGGAAAGTAGCTAGAGGTGCTGGAATTCCAGCCAAGGATTTAGATATAGTAGCATGGGAATGGGCTGCCAGCAGAAGGGTTTGAAGAGGCTCTGGCTTACTCAGAAATGACCTTGGAAGCTGTGTGGCAGCAGATGCAGGAGAGACCTTGCCCAAGCTGGATCAGAGCAATATAGATGGGGAGAGGCCAGTCAGCACGAGGAAGATTTATTTGTAGGGAGGAAGCTTGCTGGACCCAGGGACTGCATCCATGCAAGGCCAGAGGGATCAGATACCCCAGCTCTCAACCTGGGGGAATGTGTAGGTCATTAACAGACATAAAGGGCTGACTTCTGTGTGGTGAGGGGCAAGATGAGTTTAGTGTGCAGTGCGCAGTGCTGGGTTTTGGAGGTGGCAGAAGCACAGGAGCTGGTCAGCAAAGACACTGAACTGGGAGGTCAAGGGAGAGACCACAGGGGTGCATCAAGCTGGCAGCGTGCACATACTGGACAGGAATCAGTGCCCTCCAGGAGACAGGAGCTTTTCTGGGCTTTGAGCAGTTGGAGTGCAGAGAAATTTCAGTAGGACCAGGCTGAATCACCCATACGTTCTAAGAGGAACATTTTAAATGCTGAAATGGAAGCCCTTTAAGGGAGCATAACAGCTGGCAGCGAGCAAGAATACCACGCCCCTTAGTATATTCTTCAACACTAAGGAGGCCCACAGCTCACAACACAGAGAATGAGACTCCAAAATAAGGAAAAGGCTCGGCTCTGTGTACAGCAGGTTTAGTAAACACAAAAAACAGAAATAACAACAACAACAAATCTCTTTAGCATCATGTAGGCCAGTTTGACTACCTGATTATTTGGGGTAGAACTTGTTCCATAACAATAGAAATGTATTAGTCAGGTAGTCAGTAAGCAAGGAGCTTGCCAGCTTGATTCTATATAAATACAAGGCCCGTGTTTCTCTCTTATCCTCCCTTGTCCTGTGAAAGGCATTGTGTTTTTAGAAATGTAAGTGATGGATACTCTCTTTATAACTTAAAAGTGAGTAATGTCCCTTTAAGGCAATGTTGTCAACCTTTTTTTATTTTAACACCTGAACCTATAGTTTCACTTCCACAGCACACTTAAATTATGTTGATCAAAAAAGGACAAAAAGAAAAAGAATATACTTACTGTACTTTGAACTTCTTTTGAAAATAGTTTAATCAATGATCTTTAAAAATTTTCACCGCACATGGGTTGAAAGTCACTGCTCAGAGGAATCCTTTCCTAAGGCAGATGCAGATGGACTATATGAAATTCAGACCCACGTCTTTGCATTGGTTTCCTATTCATTTGAATCTCTGTACTTCCATGTGCTAATTCTCCAAATGCTGGTGCCAGGGGTCTACTAGATTCACAAACATGGTGGGACTGACACTGAACATGGTGGGACTGACACTAAAATGAGAGAGTGTGAAGAATTCTGACAGAGCCAGATGTTCCTAGCATTTGGACATAGGGACATATATATTATAGCCTTAGCAATGGATCTTTTGTCTTGGTAAGTATTAGACAATAAATAGCCATTTTCTTTGTATAAAGGAAGCTTGAGCAGTCAGGAGTCCACTTATTTCCTGACATTTAAACTATATTGATAAATTCACCAAGACCAAGGAGTTGGTCCCCTCGTTGCAGGCTCCTACTTCTATACTCAGAAGCAGAAGCACCTTTATTCCATTTTAAGGAAGCAGCAGGCACATAGTTTACAAGATGCTTGTTTCTGAAATTATAAAGACCAGAAAGGTGGTATTGAAGGAGTTTGTGATTACTTATAATGCTTACTTATTTCAATATGATTTTGGAAGTGGTTCTTTCAAGGCATGCTGTCCACTTTTCCCTTTATGCATCATTCTGTGTATTCAAATGAAATTCCAGTCATTTTAGAATTGTTTCTAGTTTCCCAGGAAACTTAGAACCTGGGCTGTCTGGCTCCAGAGCCCAGGTCCTTGTGTCCTTGGAATTCTTCAGTAGATCATTAGACTCTTCGAAGGGGTCCTGTAGAGCTTCTACTATTTCTGTTGTGTTTTGTTCCTTATCTTCACTAACAAAGCGGGAGCAGAGGGGAAGATAATATGGCACATTTAGAGATTTGACCAAGCTGAATGTTTGGTGCATACATGATCTCTATTTATTTCTTAGACTTATTCAAAATATGTGAAATATGACATAATATTTTTAAATGTTTTTTATTTCAGTTTTCCCTCCTTTCCTACTTATATATTCTTGTGAATTCTTGGAAAGCGTCTTCATTTCAACACTTAAACATCAGATTCTAGATCAGTTCTGTCCAATCGAACACTCAAAATGTGGATAGTACAACTGAAGAACTAAATTTTAATTATACTTAATTTTAATTATTTTCAGTTTAAATGTACGTACCCATATGCGACTACTCTACCGGACAATGTAGTCCTGGAAGAAAAGGCTGCAGAAACCGAGCTATTCCCCAGGGCTGTCGGAGACTAGGCTGTGTATTTTAATTCGTGTACCCTTCCCTTAGCAAAAATCCTCTTAAAAGATTTTCTAGTTTAGAGATAAATGAATCAAGTCTAACTTTCACTGAAGGCAAATATTCTAAATATTTATAGAATGTTAAGTTCCTTCTCCCATCTTGTGCATTCTGTCTTGTCCTTTCCAAACGAAGCATTTT
Organism: Galagoides demidoff; assembly: GCA_963574575.1. Lineage (NCBI taxonomy): Eukaryota > Metazoa > Chordata > Mammalia > Primates > Galagidae > Galagoides > Galagoides demidoff. Next base: position 26,139 of record CAUYQV010155466.1, on the reverse strand, counting down.
TCTTCCAAGTGTGTATATAACGACTGCTCTCTAACAGGCCCCGCTGTTTGACAGCGATTAGCTCTTCCCTAGGTTTAACTACAGCCTACTTCCGGACATCGTCAATCACTGTCATTATGTTTGGAAGCAGATGGACAATTCAAGAGCAACCTATGGTCCTTGACATTTGGCTGGTTGCTGAGTGTTTAATTATGTCTCAGCAAACACTGGAGCAAGCCCTCCTAGATAAGCTGAGCTTATTAAAGGCTGGTTTCATTAATGGTCATGGTGATAAATTGTGCTAGTGTTATTTTAAAAATATGTCTAAAAGGAAGACAACAGGTATAAATGGTGGGAATTTGTATGTGCGCACTGTGGTGGGGGAAGTGAATGTGGTATTTAAAATCAGAAGATCTGAATTCAAGTCCTGGGTAATTTAAACCATGTCACCTGAGGCCTGTCTGGTAACTAGCCTCTCAGGATCACCTAGTACAATAGTACTAGGTAGTACTTGTTTACATGGTGAGAGTGTGGTTAGGGATAAGTGTGGAGATGCAAGTGACTGTGTTAGTTGACAGAGTGTCCAGAATATGCCACTGGGCATAAGGATTGTTTTGAGCTGAAGGCATTTGAGAACCAACAGATGCCAGAAGAAGCTTTGTCTATTTCCCTCATCTACCTCAAGCAGAGCCTTCCCAAAAGAATTCAGCTACTCATTTGAAATCTCCCTGGAAGGGATGTTTCCCCTACCAGAGGCAAAGAGGGGATAAAATATGATGCCAGAATGAAAAATTATATAAACACACTTTACTAAAACAAATCTTACTTTCCATTCTTTCCCCATTTCTCAGTCACTTCCCATCACTCACTGTCCCTTGAAATACAGCCTCTCCCTGTGTTAAGATGGTATATAAGCCCTAAATTGTAACCTCTTCCGGGTTGCTCTCTCTTTGTGAGCTTCTGCAAACAGATGTACGTGAATAAACGCTGTCATTTCCCTTGCCAGTCTGTCTTTGGTCAGTTTAATTCACAGTCCCCTAAACACGAACCTAAGAGGATAGAAGGAAAGTTTTTCTCACCCACACTAATGTGAAGGTGTTAGTATAATGGTGATTTAAGACGGATGAATAATCCCAGTGGTTTTGCTGACACTTGATGGAAAAGGTTCTCAAACTTTGCCATGTATCAGAATCTTCTGGGACACCCTGTTAAACTTGGCCTCCTGGGCTCCATCCCAAGCACACCTGTTTCTTTGGGTCTGGCATTGAGCCCTGGTCTGGCATTGAACGCCGATTTGAAATTCAGCCTTTCGTCTTGAAAAAAAATGACTGAAAATGAGTTTTCACACAGACACTCCTAAAATTTAAACCCATATCATTTACCAAAAGGAACAAAAAGCTGGTTTAGGAGTTACTAAACTTGGATTAGCTTCTTAACGCTTCTGAACAGATTGCTTCCTCTATCCACAAATTAAAATATATTTAATCACTTAGTCCCTCGGATTTGTTTAGGAAATGAGAGAAGTACAAGAAGATTTAAGTGGTATGATATTTTTTAACTTCTCTTTTAAAGAATTTGCATTAATTATTTATTTGACCTAAAGCGCGTCATTTGAAAAAAAAAAATTTTTTTTTTTTCGATTTTTCCCAAACCAAGTGTGGAGCGGGCAGGGCATGGCCTGGGATTCTTTTTGGCTTGTGTTTTGTTGTTTTCCAGCCCCCTGCCCAGCCCCCCACACTTGACAGGAAAAGTTTGGTCACAATAGATGACAAATGAATTTCTCAGAGGTTTCTTCTCTCTTGCCTCCTTTCTGTCAACTTTGTCAAAGGCAGCCCAGCATGAATCAGAAGTGCTGGCTGAACATTCACCCCGTTGCTGGATGGCTTGGTTTGACAGCATTTACATATTAATGTCACCTAATACTGTAGGCATAATTAACAGAGTCACATCCTAAATGGGGTAATACTATGATACTATGATTTGTGTGTGTGCTTTCATGTTCCAGACCCTAGGGGGAATTTGGGGAACAGGGGAATGACTGAGGGTGGGGAGGGGGAGAGAACCAAACCCCAATCTCCTGTAGGAGTTTTCCAGTGGGGTCTGACATTTGTCTTACTAAAAATGAGTTTCTAGTACGTCCTCTAACCTTTACCTTGAAATAGCCTCTTGCACTATATGAAAGCTAAGCTTTTGGAATAAAAACTTTGTGACAAAAGCAACAAAAATTGTGTTTCAATGGCATAACTGCTAACATTTCAGTCCTTCGTCTTTAGCATTTTCCCTCTCAACCTGATACGAGAGACTGCTTTCTGAGAAACGCTTTTGCACTGAACCTCAAAAGGGCTTCTGAGGGCATCTGTGAGCCTCTCCGAAGCCTCCACGTGAGGAGCTTTCCCCTTTATCAAGTGTTGCGCACTCTGAATTTGTTTCCATCAGAGCCAAGAACTCGAAGAAGCTGAATAATCCCTGACTTCACAGCAGGCCATTTGCAATTCTGTGAACAATGGGAAGGCGTTGTAGCCTGCATATGTGATGGTAACACCAACAAACGTTTACACAGAATGTAACAGATGGGGGTCCTTGCATTTAACTTGATCCTAAAGAAGGAATGGAGTTGGAAGACGTGACTCTTTAAATAGGGTTACTCTAAACCCGTATTGCCTCCATCTCTGTTTTCTCTTCCAGACTGATCCCGTCAAAACCACAGGTACCTTGGGACAGGCTCATGGGTTCTCACATCTCCTGCTCGTCATGGGCAAGGGCCCCATCTGTTTTCCAGAAGGATTGCTGCTCTGTCACTTAATAAATTTGCTATGGCAATTGTCTCCTGCTTTTTCACATGGGACCTTGAAAATCTTTCTTGGCTTTTACACAAAGGATCATTTAGAAAGTTCCTTTCTTATACTGTGGTTAGAGATAGGGTCACATTGCAAGTTGCCATTCTCATGCAGAAAGTCCCCAACGGTTTGCAAGAGTTATAAACTTTTACAAAAGTTCATTTATATCATGGTTACCTGGAGCTAAAGGAGCAATTTATCATAGATGTTATGGTTGTGAACAAGTCCCCAGGCCAGCCCACAGGCTGTTTAACTGTGTTTCTGAATTAATATATTAATGTGCTGTTTTAAGGCACTCGAGTGAATGTGCCAGGCACTTTGCCTCATTTCACCATTTCCTGACTCTCATAATCAATTCTTCCAGATAGTGCCTGTCCACATTTCATAAGAGTCACAGTATGTCATATAGCCGGTACTTAGAAAAATAGAAATTCCAGCCAATTTCAAAGCCTCTGCTCCCTTGACTTCCCTCTCTGGAATAATGCTGTTTTTTTGTGGGAGAGTTTCTAGACTAGAAAACACCTCCCCTATGGGGAGGGAATAAGTAGGGAGGTATATCTTCATGGATACAGTCATTTTTAATTTCCTACATCTTCATAAGGAGGTTCAGATATTCCTCAAACATTGATGAATTAGAAAGCTGAGGCTGTCACTCCAGGAGGGAGGGGGCCAGGGATTAGGAACTCAGCTGAACCAGGAATGAACAGAAAACAAAAAGCTTTATGCAAAGCTTGACAAGTCTCTGAAGACAGATTGCCCTCAGTCTCTATGGAAGGCTTGCTGTTCATGGTGGGGGGTGGAGGGAGAATGGGGTAAAGCACAATGTTTTTCCTCTGATCAAAGTTGGGAGAGGAGTTTTAAAGGATACAGAAACCTCAATTTGCAGAAAGGAGACTGACATAGGCTTTAGTTGCCATGAGAATCACAGCCACAGAGCCATTGTGTCCCCTAAGAAATACCTGGCCACTCCCTCCCCTCCACCTGCCCTTCCCTCTGCTGATAGGTTCTCTCCACCCCTCACCCCATCATCTGGCACCTCCCCCTCATCTTGCTTCCTCTATTGGGCATTGCTGATGCCCAGCCCTCCTTCTGGGCCTCTTCCTGGGACTCTGTGTGGCCCTTCTTGATGGAGTGGTAGCTCTGGACCAAAAAGGGCAACGTTCTCAGACAAGAGCAAGACATCATCTTATATAACTGAACTCATCGCAATGCTACCACTTTTAATTTTGTACAGGCTTTTAATTCTCTAACAGCATCATTTTGTCTATTACAAAAGCTATCACATAATTATGAACTGTTGCAATTCGAAAGATGCTGCTGGAGAGAGGAGAAAAAACTTTTTCCTCTTCTCTTTTTGATTCAGGACCAGGAGCCCTGAAAATTAAACTGATTAAAGATGGATTAACAGGAGAAAAGGGCATATCAGTTTTATTTGGTGTTAATATTTTAATTTTTACAAGTACAGAGACATGTCACAGAAAAAATAAGTGAAACCCCAAAGAAGCAGTTAGACCTGAACACTTATATACTATTTTAATGAAGAGCAATAAATTTGTTGAGAAATGACAAGACAAAGGAAAAAGTTTGGGTTTCTAGGGACAGTAAATTTGGGAAGGTAAATATATGAGAAGTTAACAGAAGATAAGGGTTACTTCACTCAGATTTGTTTATGCAGATTCCAGTTGGTGCTTTCCCGAGTGATAAGAGTTGTCTTGTCCCCTATTCCTTAGATGGGAAAGGATGGGATTGGGGGGATATCTTCACAAAGGGAAATTAGACAGAAAGGTGGAGGGTAGAGAGCTTTTCTTGTTTGCTGTTTCTCAATTGCCTTCAACTCAAAATAAACCTTATGCCAAAGTGGCATATTTCCGGGTGACATACTTGGATCCTCTTCACAACTTTGTAATCTTGTCCAACTTTCCTTTTACACATGAGACAACTAAGAACCAGAGGGGGTTCCCAGGGGTCACTGAGGCTGGTCAGGCCTGGGGCCTCGCCGTGTCTCTCCCACACCAGGCTGCCCATGCCCTCTGCAGAGCTCGAGCACACTGGTCCAGAGGAAATAATTCACCTAGGTCTCTGTCCCCTTGGCCACCTGTTATCTTCTCACAGGGGCCTGGGCTTGAAACCTGGCTCTTTCCTTAAATAGCTGTGTTTATGAGAGTCAATGAGTTTGATTTCCTGAGCTTCAAATAGGAATATTAACACTGTGGGCAGCTCCAGGGCAGTGGGGCAGAGGTCTACTCTAACAACAGGCAACTGGCTCTCCTGCAGCTGGGGCAGCTCGAAGGGACTCACTGCATTGGTATTTGGCACAAAGTCCTCAGAGGCAATATTCGTGACAGACCCTCTGCCCTCATATAAGTGTATATGATAAAAGCTTCAATGATTTTTTAATCTGTTAGCTCCCGTGGAAATTGTTTGTGTGGATTTAATTCAGCACATGTTAATTAAGCAACTGATAAGTGCTGAATACAAAGAAGGATGCAGATGAGGGAAGGTGGTTTTTTCTCAAGGAGCTTGCTCCTGTGGGGGGTTATAAGTTCAAACCCAGTATGCCAAGAACTTGGAGTTGTGTGAGCCGTGTGCCAGAGGGAAATGGGAAGTGGGCTGGGCCAAAATCATGAAGAATGGGGATGGCGTGTTTGAAATCCTAGACTGGACTTGGCATTTTAGCAGTGTTGAAATAGAACGGAGCTGCACTTTGGGGACTGTAACCTGTCAGCAGCATGGATGGCCCATGCATCAAAGGGAAAGCTCTTTGGCAGTGAAAGCCCTTGTCTGAGATGAGTCCAGCAGTCTAGGGAAGAATAATGAAAATGCGGTAATTCTTCCAGTTGCCTTGAGTCAGGGTCCATGGGCAAGTTCTGACTCTCAGCCTCCTACATTCTGGGAGACATTTTCTTGTGCATTTTCTATCACTTCCAATAGCCACCCCGGGAGAACAGTGCAGATCAGCTCATTTATAAGCTCCTACATCATAGAACTGGAGGGATAGATGCACCCCCACCAAGGGAGGAAAGCCCCCAACTTCCAGAAGGGAAGAAAGAAATACATGATCATCTTAAAAGTGACTACGGTTTCAAGAGGTTGAGTGACTAGTGCAAGGCCACACAGCTGTGAGTAAGCGGAGTCACTGTGGACTAAACTCAAGTCCTCAAGCAGACAAATCCATCTCAAATGGACAGAGGTGAAGTTCACTGGGGAATTTAAGGAGCGAGTATTTTATTACTTGGAGGTCATAAAAGAGTTACTCAGCATGTATTCACTGAGCTCACACTACACATGCTGCTGATGTGGCTGGGATGCACAATGTGACCTGTCATGTCCCCACATGGGACTTGAGAGCCAGGCCCTCTGAGGCTGGTCCACACAGGGATACACGGGGCGAGAGGTGTATTCACAACAGAGACGTCTCCGAGTCAGGGAGGACATTGTCTTCATATTCCCAGTGCGGGACTTGGCTGGGAACTAAAGCTCTATGATGTCGAACTCCTCATGGCTCAATCTTCATGTGTAGGAAGTTCAAAGTCGCACACCATGTTAAAGAAGGGCTGTCAAAAACAAGATGGGCCCTGACCTTAGAATGTCTCAGAATCCTCTGCTGCTGAGGACACCTCATTTTATTTGGGCTGAGTGGAAAATCACACATTGCTCCTGCCTGCTGGTATATTCCCCACTGTGGACTGTTCCTTGAAAGCCCCTTTCTAGTTGCTGGCCTGATGTGACCCTTTGTTTCATTGACTGATGCTGTTAGGTTGAATACTTAGAATAGCACAAATAGGTTTTCTGACTTGTTAGAGGAGGCAAAAAGCTGCTTTATGTCCCTTGAAGTTTTATTTTTGTTTTTATTATAATCTCCATTTTTACAAAGAGCCAAAAGCAGTCCTAGGGACTTATACTCTCTAAAGGCAATGTGGTGAGGCCTGGAGAGCCCCAGGCATGGAAATCATACTTTGTTTTTGCTACCAACTAACTCTGTGACCTTATTTTCCCCTTGAATAAAATGAGCAGGCTGGACAGGGATCAGCGACTACAGACAGGTGTGCAGGCAGACCCTGACCCAGGCAGACCCTGACCCAGTGCGTGTTTTGTGGGACCCAGACGGTGTTTTATTTTCTAATTGAATGTAAAGGCCTTTAGAGTGGATAAGCACTAGGCAATGTGCCCCAGGCTCTGCCCCTCATACTGGCCAGTTTCAGGGGTCCTTATTGTCTGTCATTTGACTCTGAGCTGCCTTTCGTCTGAAATAGGCTTAGAAATTTTTAATTTCTTTGCAACTTCAGGTCTCTAAATGCTCTGTCTGCCTTGCCCTCTGGGCATTGGAAGTAATTTTTTTTCCAGTGGAAAAAAAAGTCACAAGTCTGGTGATCATAAAAAAGCAAATACCTAGTAGTTATTCCAAGGCTGATCGCCAACGCATGTTATAAACTCTGAGGCACCTTTGTTGTATTGTAAATATGCTGATGCTACAAAGAGAAAGTTAATTATGGCACTTCAGGGTTGGGATGTGTAAAACTCTACTTACAGCATTTAGAACACTGCTTTCCAAAGGGTATTCCCTGAGCCAGCAGCATCGGGAGCTCGTTAGAAATGCAAGTTCTAGGTCTCTGCCCCAGACCTTCTGACTGAGAACCTCTAGGGGTGGTGCCCAGAAAACCGTGTTTTTTTATTTCCACAATGAGGTGATACATCAGGGTGTTGGGAGGATCCAGTGAGGTAGTATTTTAAGTCAGGCTGCAGTGGTTCTTCCACAGGAGCCTGCATCTTAATCCCTGCACAGCTTGTTGACGCAGATGGCTGCACCCAACCCCAATTTTTGATTCCGTACTTCTAAGAACAGCCCTGGGATCTGTGTTTCTGACATAGCCCCAAGTGAGGCTGCTGCTCTAGGTTTGAAAACACACTTGCAAACCACTGTTCTAGAGGTGTTCTCCCCTGTGTGATAAGGTGTGGGGAAGCAAGACGAGGGGATTCCCATTTTACATGGGGGGGGGGGAGGGGACAAAGCTTCCAAACAAGATGATGCTTGGGCAGAAACCTGAGAAAGGGAGGAGGGAGCCCTGTGACTCCCTCAGGAGAGCCATTCCAGGCACTGGGGACAGAGGTGAAGTGCACAGCCCAGAAGTGGGGGATGCTTGCTGGGTTTGAGGAACAGCATTTCAGTGTGGCTGAAATGGTGTATGGAGGCAAACATGGCAAGTGATGTAGTCTGAGGGACGTGGGAGGGGTGGAGATGGTGTGGGGTCTTGGGGTCTTGAGTCACTCTGGAAGTCTTGACTTTTGGTCTCAGTTGGATGGGAGCCCTTGGAGGGGGGACATGCTATGTGAAGTTATCCAGAGCGATTGTGATTATAGGGGCCAACTCTTCGGAATTTAATATATTTCAGAGTAAAGAAATAGCCCTTGTTGGTGAATACAGGTTCTTTACAAAATTCAAGGTGAAAACAATATACAGTGAAAGATGGAATTAGAAAATCACCATTTTGCACTCACAAATGAAATCATTATTCTAGACATTGATCAGCAAAGGATACTGAAACCATTAGGGAAAATGTTGGTCAACAACTCTAGGGTGGGAGGCCAAGGTGCCCCCCGGGGGTGCCCATGGAGCAGTCTGGGCACCCCGCAGAGTGGATGCCCTGGTCATGAGGCACAGGTGCAACCGGTACAACATCTTACCAGAAACCTTGAACCCTAGTCTAACTGGACTGTCAGGTCAAACTTCAAGTGTAGAGATTAAAAGAGGGAGTTAGGTAAAGAGCTGACAATGCCATGAGAAAAAAGTGACAAAAACTCAAACCTATCTGGTTTCTTCATAATACAGTGCAGCCTGGGGGAGACTCCTCCTGGATTGAAGGGGACAAAAGAGATTAGCAGTAGGTAGATCTTGTTTGGATCCTGATTTAAAAAAAAAAAAACTATGAAGAAACTTTTTTTAAGTGAGTAAACTGAACAGACTAGATATTACTTTTAATTAGATGTGGGTAATTTTGTTAGATGTGATGATAGTATTGTATTTATGTAAGAAAATTTCCTTTTTGTCAGGAGACGTATTTAGAAGTGAAATGACATGACTTTAGGAATTTAGTTTAACAAGTTACAGGAATGATAGAGAAAGACAGAAGAGCCAAGCAGGGCAAAATATTGATAATCCCTAGGCCTAGCAGATGAGAAATAGGGACTCATGAAACCATTCTCCCTTCTTTGTGAATGTAGGAACTTTCAAAAGGGAAGCGTTTTAAAATGCAGATGCAAGAGAATTGAGAGGATGAGAAAAGAAAAAAGGAAAGCCCTGCTTGTAAAAACAAGGTTGCTGGTGACATACTCTTCCTATGCTGCCTGTTACACGGTAGTGACACTATGAACTGGGGGGGGAGATAGATTCTATTTGCCATAAGCCCGGCCCCTAATTTCCTGATTGCTGCCAAGCTCATAAAATAAAAACAATGACTGGAACATTGATGATGAGAAAGAAAAGCCATGTAATCTTCCCCACCCTCTGACAGTTGGGGAGCTGTGCATGTTGGGAGAGCACAGGGTTGGAAGTAATTTAGGGCTAGTCTATTCAGCCACGCTTTTCTGAGGGAGGTTGCAACTCTGAAGACTCTGCTGTCTGAATGTGTGACAGAATTATGCATGCAGGATCCATCATCGAGTGATTTTTGAGCCAAAGAATGGATAACATCAGAGGAATTGAGGATCGGGAATTGTTACTTTGGAAATTGCTGGAAAACCTGGATGGTCATTTCCAAACTGTGTTCTTGACCCTAAAGCTACTCAGTCTCTTTCTCTACTGCTTCGCTTTGCTTGAAAATGGACCACAGGCATGAACTGCAGGAATTCTAATGAATATGAGGCTGTTCTGATAGTCAAAGTCATTCACTCCCTGGATTTTTCTCCTCTTATTAAGTATTGGAAAGCTAAAAGTGCCATTCATTTAAATTCTTAAGCATGTGCGGTGGAATATCAGTCATTATTTTTAAACAGAAGAAATTGCTAAGCATTTAAATCTCTGTTCCTGGTTTGAGTCATTGTAATGTTAGTTTTAAAGACAAGGTATGAGGTGGTAGAAATAACCTATTACCTGGGAAGGAAATTGAACTTTATGGCTCATATTAAGTTTTATGGCAGAGATTTTCTCAAATTATTGTCAGCATATGAATATATAGGCTATGATGTGGACTTTGGTAAGTTCCCATGTGAGACGGCAGCCTGGCTTCTACCAATTCACTGGCTGACCTCTTCCACGATGAGTAGAATTGATTCTGTTGTGGAAAGCCAAGAAAAGGGGGACACAGTTAAGGTGACTGAACTAGAGGGGAAGAAACTATACTCTATTTATTCATTCAACAATTATCTTAAGCCTGTGGTCTGTACCAGGCACAGTCCTAGGCTCTGAGGAGCAGCAGTGAACAAAGCCTTGGAAGCCCTTGTCTCCATGAGCCTAGATTCTGGCGGGGCACAGTGAAGAGGCAATACCCTCTGGAGACTCCATCTAAAGACAGCATTGAGTGTGGCAGAGATGTGGGATAATATAGGGGATCCTGGCTTCAACACCTGTCCCGTTTCTTCCTTAGCCATGGGATCTTGGACAGTCACTTAATCACTCTGAGTTCAGGGTCCTCTTGTATAAAAGGAGTGTTGAAAACAATACCTACATGGTAAGAATCGTGCAGATTAAATACGTTTAACACATGAAAAATACCTAGCAAAGCATTTGGCTCACAGCAACTGGGAACTGTTACTTGGCCTGGTACTAGAGACATAATAGGCATTCAAATTGATGAATAATTCAATACTTCTGCATCTGAGCATTTAAATGTTCTTGTCTACATACCTGGCAGGCATTGAATGTGATTTGTAAGAAAAACTTAAAATTTCCCTGATTTTTATTTTCTCTTTTTCTAAATGGAGAAAACCACTCTTCCAAATTATTTAGACCATCCTTTGGGTTGGCAGAGAATAAGCTGAGAGGAAAAAGGAAGTCTTCCACGTGGGGGTAGGGGGTGTGGAACTGTTAGGATAATGGCTGCCTTTTATGTCATACCCTCAAATGTTCTTTGGATCTCTGTGCCATGCAATTTCAGGCCCTCTTGGTATAATAAAGAATTCCACAATCACATGTTCCCCTGTGTATTTTCCAGGATTTTGGAGGCCCTTGCCTCCTTATCCAGGCATTTATGATCAAACAGTGTCTCTACTTCAGGCCTATTTGAGGAGTGGCAGGGAGGAGTTACCTGGAGTCCTCTGTCTCACTACGGAGGAACAGGATGACGGGGTTGTCTTTGAAGGGAGCCACAAGTGGCTTCCAGGTAAGCATTCGTAGCCCTGAGACTGAGCCAGAGCCAGGATGACAGAGGAAGCCAGTGCCCAGGAGGAGGTGGCATGGCTAAACCCCCAGTCTCTATTGAGATTTCTTTTCCCCACTCTTCCTCACTGGCTGAAATAGATTTCTAGTCTCTCCAGTAATAGACAAAAGGAGAGGAGTGGTCCATTTGTAAGGATAGTGGATTTAGAAAATCAGCCTCTGTGAATCCTACATGTTCTTGGGTCTGGGCTCTGCCATGGTCTCTATACCCTTGAGTCCCAGTGGCCCAGCTGGCCTTTGTGAGGGCTTGGCTTTGGAGAGGGACAGCTGAGCCATTCAACAGTGGATTTCTCATTCCATAGGTCTATTCCAAGAAGCTTGTTTAATTTAGGTGCTCCACAGTTTGGGGAGACTCTGTCTGAGTTCATCTTGCCTCCCTCTGCAGTGAACTGTGCAGTCTCTGCTTGTCTGGAGAGCAGTCTTGAACCCAGCCAGAGTGATGGGGGACAGCACAACTAGGGAGATTACAAGGGCTGGCTTTTCCCAGAAACAGCTTTCAAAGCAGAATGTCCTAAAACTGTCCTAAAACTGTTTCTCAATCCTTGCTGAACTCCTCAGGAAGAGCTGGTGTTTTTCTCTCCTTAGAAGCTTGTTACTCCTAGATTGAGACCTCTCTGCTGCTTTCCTTAGAATAAACTAGTGAGGAGAAGAGGGAGCAGGGCATGGGCCCTGCAGAGGGAGACTCAGGGGCAGGAAAGAGGGGCTCTCAGGTGCCTTCCCACCCGCATCTCTGCCCTCACAGGGACAAAGAGCCTTCTCCATAGGATACTCTTCTTTCCAAGTAGCCTGGCCTACTTTCCCTGCATAGCAGAGACTATAAAACTTAAGAATCCTATACACTATATCACTTGAGTCCATTTTTGACCAAGTTTTATCTAAAACACAGCATGGTTTACGTCCCAAAAGGAAGAACTTGATTCCCTTAATCTCTTAGTAACATCAGCCCACCCAACACTCAGTCTCATGTCTGTAATGACAGTGGCAAACAAGGAGCCTTCTGTGGCCATTAGGTGTGAACCAGAAGCCACTCTAACTACTTCATATGCGCTGTTCCCTGCCACCTCCCATCTGTGGTAGGCGTGGTGACTATCTCCTACATACACGAGGAAACAGAAGCACAAAGAGGTTGAATGACTCCATACAGCCTAGAAGAGGCAGGGAAGGAATTCAACCCCCACAGTCAGGCCAGGGTCTGTGCCTTGTGGGGCATACTTTGTTCCAAGCACAGTGATTCTGGGAATTCCTAGTTTTCTGGTTTAAATATTGTCGGTCAACTGAATGTACACCTTTGTTACTAGCCAGCTGCAATCCCGAGAAATCCCATAGGCTCATTTCAGGGAACCCAGGAACACTTTGCAATCCCAAGAAAATACATACTTCTCTCTGCCTTCACCAAGCAGTCAGAGTTCTTTTAAATGTGTTTAGGAAAGAATAAGTGTGTCTCGGCACCTATAGCTCAGCAGCTAGGGTACAGTGCAGTGAGGCTGGCAGGTTTGAACCCTGCCCAGGCTTGCCAAACAACAATGACAACTACAACCAAAAAATAGCTAGGTGTTGTGCCAGGTGCCTATAGTCCCAGCTATGTGGGAGGCTAAGGCAAGAGAATCACTTAAGCCCAGGAGTTGGAGGTTGCTGTGAGCTGTGACACTACAGCACTCTACCAAGGGTAACATAATGAGACTCTGTCTCAAAAAAAAAAAAAAATGAAGAAAGAATAAATGTCTTGTTTTATTCATGTGTATATCATAGGAACATTTTTTTAAGACTGATTCCAAAAGATTTTTAAGGTTTAACTATTTTAATTACTGAATCCAGTGAAAAGTTAGATAAGCATACCTGTGTATGGGGGGTAAAGGGATTAGAAGGAGAATGTTAAAACTTTGTTCTCTAGGGCGGCACCTGTGGCTCAAAGGGGTAAGGCGCCGGCCCCATATGCCAGAGGTGGTGGGCTCAAACCCAGCCCTGGCCAAAAATTGCAAAAAAAAAAAAAAAAAAAAAACCAAAAAAACCTTTGTTCTCTGACTGGTGTTTCTAGGAGGCTAAACCCAGGGATGAGTTCTGCTGGCTAACAGCAACACAGAGCCGTGGGCTCTTCCCTAGATGCTGCAGTGTTTGACTTAGATGCCCGCAGAGCCTGCAGTGCCCTGTGGGGCTGAGACCCAGGGCCCAGGATGCTGCGGGAGCATCACTTCCTGACACTGCCAGCAGGGCAGCTTCTGAGATGGGCCTTGTGGGAGGGCCCATGTGACCCAGTGTGTTGAACAAAATGCCTTGACCTCCACATCAGGGTTGAACCGACAAACAGAACCAATAGGACACCTACATTGAGTGGCACATTAAGAGATTTTCTGCAAGAACTTGGTTCACAGGATTGTGGAATTTTTTCTTCTTCCTCCAGGAAGCCTCAACTCTGTTTTTAAGGTCTTTCAACAGATTAAGTCAGGCTCACCCAATTTACCTAGAATCACCTCTCTTACTGAAGGTCAACTCACCATGGACTTTAGTCGGGTCTATCAGATATTTTCACAGCAACCCTGAGGTCAGTGTGTAATTGAGGCCAGGCCATGGACGGATCAGTCTCACCCTTACATTCTCCTCCCAAGGAATAACTGTGGCACCAGGGGTCACACTTGGGCTTTGATACCTTGCTGCCCTGGGACTTCTTCCTCTGCCACCTGCAGTGATGTTCTGGATAACACAATTTTCTTTTCCTCCTGAAAATCTGTAAGAATCTGAAAACTTCTGAAAAGTAAATCTTCCCAGAATTGCAATCTTCTAACAATGCCACCTTTCCAACAGAGCCTGCGGGCTGCCCTGTTCCTGCATACTCAGGCTGTCCTGGTCATGGTCCCTGTTTAGTTACTGACCAAATGCCTCAGTGTGGTCTTAATTACACGCTAGCTCATTCTCACAACCTTTAGTGATTGCTCTGCTTATCAACAAAGTATATATAGCTTCCATGGACAGCTTAGAAGCCTTCTCCGTTAAGGAGTTAGGGGAAAAGTTATCTTTTTAAGAGACAGAGTCTCACTGTGTCAAATGAGCCCAAAGCATGACTTGGCAATAATTATTATTAAACAGGTTGAGTTTCCTAATCTCAAATGCCCTCAAATCTAAAACTTTTTGAATGCCTAAATGATGCTGCCACAAGTAGAAAATTCTACACATGACCTCCTGTGATGGGTTGCAGTCAAAACTTTGTTTCATGCACAAAATTAATAAAATCTGCTACAAGGTTACCCTCATACTATGTGTATTAGGCCTAAGTGCGATGTGCACAACACCCCATTTTGAAGATAACAAAACTGAGGTACACCAAGGCCATAGTTTAGAAATGCAAGGGGCAGGTTTGAACCCAGGCACTCTGGGCCAGCATCCAGGCTCTTAACCATAGCAGTGAAAGCACTGGAAACTTGACATATTTTAATGTTTGAATCTTTGAAGCCTTATCTAGGATGGCAGCTTATGGTGACCCTTAATTATCTTACATAATCAGGAGTCTTGCTACCCATAAGTGAAAAGCTACTGAGATCATTTGGCATTGGCTCCATTGGCAAGGAAATTGGTTCTAAGAAGTACTGGGACACAGCTTCCAGGCAGGGTCTTCCAAAGGGGCTGTGGATATTGCAGGGAACCTAATCACCACAGCAGCCAGACCCCTGAGGGAACCGTTGGGTTGGGGACAGCATTCTCTGCCCTTAGTGGCTGGAACTGTCTCCGAAGTGTAAGTGCCATTTCACCAGCTGCACCTGCTGGCAGCACTGGGCAGAGAGGTCCACCTGCAGCCCCCATTACCTTCTGATGGATGTCAAGACTCACGGCTTTAACATTCTCAGGTATTCTTTCCTCTTCCACTGCAGAGGAAAGGAACACCCAAAAGGAACATATGATTAATGGCAAACCTAAGGTACCTGCAGTTCCTTAATAATTGCTTTAAAAAAAAATTTTTTATAGCCATCTTCAGAATGTAGTTGGATTCAGGCAGTTTGGGAAGAATTTCTGGTGAGTCAAGACAAAAAAGGTATTTATGTACAGATGGTCACACCTGTGCCCTTACATCAGGTCACTGTGTTTTTCCATGGCTTGCAGGAATGCTAAAATATCAGATATCTGCTAGAGTGCGCTGCATTTTCTACCTTATGACATAAAGTCTCTGCTAGGATTCCTAGCATAAAGAGGAGGAGGAGAGAGATCAGAAAATTATTACACCTCTTCAGCTGGGAGGCAAAATATGCTTATGGTTTGGGGGAAATACAGCGAGGCACTGCTGTCCAAAGAGTCCCCTGGGGTCTCTTTAAAATGCAGATGCTGATTCTATACGTCTGGGTGGGCCTGAGATGCAGCCCCATTTGCTGCTGACACAGCAAGTTTGGGGAGAATGTTTCTAGGAGCAACTTAGGGGTCCACTCAGACCACTTACATATGGAAGATGAGGGAGAGAACCTTTAGAAGAAAAACTCTTGACAATTTAGTAATTGTCATCTTGACAGTCACACTTATGAATGTGCCATCACAGCAACTCACTGCAACCCAGGGGGACTGAGGTCTGATTAGAATCCCCAGCCACCATGGGCCCGTTTTCTCCTTAGTCATGTGCAAGTAGACACTGGCCTGGGAAGTGGCCTCCTGTTCCTTTGTGTGATATCACATCGGTGTAGATTAGTGTGTGAAATGAGACATCCCGAAGGGGACTGAGGGGGAAGAAGTGGAGTTGCTGATATTTTCATCCTTCTTGTGTCACTAAATTAAAGACAAGTAGTGAAGAGAAAAACCACAAGCAAGATGCAGTGTCTGCTGTGCCAGCAAACTGTCGCCGTGCAGCCATCTTGCTATTTCCACATTATCTCTCCGACTTTGTTTAAAGGTTACCTGGGTGCCCAAATGCTACATTATCTTATCTGATATGAGCCTGTGCCAAGCTTCCACTAAACTTAACCGAGGCTAATGTAGATTTCTGGTTGCCAAAGCAGTAAGTCGACTGCTTGTGCTTAATAAGTTAAAACTAAAATCTACAACTGTTAGTCTTTTCTTAACCCTGTTTTCCTTGTTATTTTTAAGAGCAGAAATGCCAAATCTGGGCCGTGCTAAGGATCTTTTAAGTGAGCCCAGCCTAGGGTACTGAAGGGAACAACATCACAGCTGATGGCTGTTTAATCCAGTTTTCCTAATAGAGTGGTAAAAAACTGTTTATAAGCAATATTCAGTGAGACCTGGTTTCTCTCTTGCTCATCATTAGCCAGGATGATGATCTGTTTGTTTGTGGCCGAACAGGAATAGAAATTCTGATGGCATTATTATTTTTTTTCCAGCAGATGAGCTGGTGTAGGAATTGGCTGGCATGGTGCCCTCTCCTTGGTAGGGCTGACAATACCCTTGCAGCCAAGTGTAATTTATCTCTTCTCCCTCTAATCTGCTGCCCTTCTTGCTGCCTTGCGACCCCCTTCTGTGATCCCTAAACAGCCAGCAGATGAGCTGTCCCAGCCGATCTACGGAACAGTCTCCAGACACAAAGACGCGGACAGTGTTCTCTCCCGGGGTCTCCCTTTCTTTCGTCTTCCCTTCTCCTCCTTCCTCTCCTTCTTCCTGCTAAACTTTTATAAAAAAGCAAGCAAGCTAATGGGCATACATGAGCACAGAAAGAAGTAAAAAAAAATCATAGGAAATCAAGAGGAGGGGACGGGGACAAGAGAGGTGTAAAAACCTACCTAATAGATACAGTGATCACTCTTTGGTTGATGAGCCCACTTAGACAACCCTAACTGAAACATTATAAAGACTATCCATGTAACAAAAACATTTGTATCCCCTTAATATTTCGAAATAGGCATTTAATTTAATTTGACAAGCAAGTAAGAAAGCTTTAGGGAAAACTGCATATTGTAGAATAGCAAATAAACTTACTTGTCCCATGGGGGAAAATATGTAAAACCTAGCTACATTTTCTAGTACAAAGGCTCTTTATTACGGGATTCATGTGGTAGGCCTCTGTCAGTTGTCACTTGGGTGCCACAGGTTAAAGTTTTGTGACTATCTTTTTGACTCAGTGTCAAATGAAGAGAAAATGTTCTTGCAAACCAGAAGGGACCGTGGTCTCCCTCCATTCAGTGGGTATTTATTGAAGACAGGTGCTGTGTTTTTGTTTGGGAGCTGCGAGTATGACTCAGACACAGCCCCTGCCTGGGGAGGTGTTTAACTAATAGGGACAGAGAAAGGGAGGCACATATTACAATGGCTACAGCATTCCATTATGGAGAAGGAGCTTTCTGGTTAGACCATTACTGTATGATTTGAGTCTGCTTTATTGTTTGTTTTTGTCTGGTTTAAATAGCTAAGCTGCTCAGTCTGTCTCAGTCTCATGATGTGAATTAGTTGCCTGGAACTCAGAGTCCTCCAGGAGCACTGGAGTCAGCCAGAAAGGATGGGTGGTACAGGTGGGTGGGACACATGCCTGGTGTCCTATACAAATCTTGAGCAAGTTCCCAGGTATAGTGTCATAGGCAGGAAGGAATGGCAACAGACATGAGGATGAACATGAGGGGAACGTGCTAGATGGCAAGCTTGGTGACATCTGGAGAACAGAGGAAGTGGGAACATTGGGTAGTGCAAAAACTATGCCTATAAGAAACCGCATTTCCAGCTGGGTGCAGTAGCTTGCAGCTATAATACTTACACTCTGGGAGGCCAAGGTGGGTGGATTGTCTGAGCTCAGGAGTTCAAGACCAGCCTGAGCAAGAGTGAGACCCCATCTCTAAAAGTAGCCGGACATTGTGGTGAGCACCCATAGTCCCAGCTACTCGGGAGGCTGAGATAGGAGGATCACTTGAACCCAAGAGTTTGAGATTGCTATGAGCTATGACGCCTTGGCACTCTACCCAGGACAACAGGGTGAGACTCTATCTCAAAAAAACAGAAACAGAAAAGAAACAGCATTTCCTGGTTTCTAAGCATATAATATTCTTTTGCCACTGACTTGTCCTATGGCAATGACCAACAATCCTGCTTCCCAGCTGGGGAAACACCTCTCAGGGCTATTACAATAGCAGCAAATGAAAACAATTTCTGTTTTGGTGGGTTGAGAAGTGTGCTGGCCTAGTACACTCAGGGCTGCCACAGGCCGTTGGGCAGGGCACTCATCTCTTTCTTGTTGGTTTTGTATTCTAGGAATAGAGCTGTGTCCCCCTGGAAAACGGTTCACGATCACGATGGTGGCCAGCTTCGTGGCCATGGCCGGGCAATTCCTCATGCCTGGGCTGGCTGCCCTGTGCCGGGACTGGCAGGTGCTGCAGGCACTCATCATCTGCCCCTTCCTGCTCATGCTGCTCTACTGGTCGTGAGTATCCTCTATATACCTGCCGGTGCTGTGTGCGCACACGACTTCCAAAGGCCAGCCCCAGGCCAGACAGGGGCCCTACCATCCCCAAGCTTCCTACTCGTTTCAACTTGTGAATTTTTCTGAGGATGTTTTCCTCTCTTTTTAAAAATCACATCCTTTTAACTTTTATCTTGGAAAATATTGGAAAATACACAAAAATAGACAGAAAAGTAGAATGAGCCCCCCATGTGCCCTGTACCAGCTGCAGCCGTCTGTTCCTGTTCAGTCTGGCTTCACACCTCACTCCACAGAGTTATTTTGATGTAAAATTTTATGAATGAATTTGGGGGGGGGGTCTTGTGTTGGGAGGGAGAAGTTTGGAGATGTTAAAGGATTTAGAAAATCTCCCTTATCTCTTCTAGGTGAGGAGTGGGAAAACTTTGGCCGTGGGCCAAATCTAGCCCACTGTCCATATAAATAAAGTTTTTTGGAGCACACCCACACTCGTACAATGACACGTGTATAGCCTATGGCAGTTCTGCTGGTGCAGCGGCAGAGTTCAGCAGATACAGTGGAGACAATATGGCCCACAGAGCCGAAAATATTTAGTATCTGATCCTTTACAGAAAATAGTTTTCCCACCCTTGCTCGAGACTTTTAGGACCATGCGTATATAACTTTAGGGTTTGACCTGGGTGACTGGAATTTTTAAACTCCCCAGGGAATTAATGTTCAGCTAAGGTTGAAAACTATAGCTCTTTGGAGAAAGATGTTTATATTTTAAAAAATGATTATTTGACCCTTTTTACAAGTAACTCTTTTCTTTCTTTCCTCTCCGTCCACGCCCTCACTTTGCCCCCAGTGTGATATCCTGCAGGATGGGCTACACATGCTGCCCTGCATTGCTGTGACCTGGTCGATAATGGAAACCAGATTTCTGGCCCACGCAGTCAGTCACGCCCTTGCTTTAAGGATTCACTGGAGCAGACCTTCCTTCTTGAAGGCTCCAGGGAAAGCAGAAAGCATCTGTGTTTTAGCTCCATAGTACTGACCCCACCCTGCCTATGAGCAGATCAGTCCACAGAGAGATCACAGTGAGTGAGGGTGCAAGTGCATTTTCCTTAAGAGCCTGGTTCTTGCTTACTGTGTCCTGAGAACCCCAGCAGCAGCTGGGAGCTGCCAACAACAGATGGGGAGAAGGCCACCTGCTGGGAAGGCCACCCTGCAGCCACAGCTGCCAGTGCTGAACTCCTCTGCCTCATGCTCCAGCCTGCACCCAAGTCACCATCCACATCCTTCCCACAGCCCAGGACAACCTTCTCCCCTAATAGGGTCTTGAGAGGCAGAGAATGAGGTGGTCTCCCAGAGCAGGATGGAGTCGGCAGCTCTTTGCCTTTTATCTCTGAAGGAAGCCCGTCTGTCCCTCTCTTGTGTCACGTGTCTCTGGGCTTCACTTGTTTCAGAATTCAAAGGCACTGATTGATCTAACAAATGCTGGCTCTGTGCTTTCCTCTGTACCCAGCACAGATGGCAAGCACTTTACAAATAGTAAATGGTTCAGCCCTCAGATTGCATCAGAGGACAGAACTGCAGTCTTCTGCTGGCGTGGGTCAGAGCCTGGACCTGAAACCATCCATTCTCACCAAACTCTTACCCCAGGCCCTTAGTTTCCACCTCAGCCCTGTCCACCGCCACTGCCCCTGGCCCCCACTATTCTCTGTCCAAGCTGGGAGAGGGGGTTGGAGTCCAGACGGGTGAGGAGACTGCCCCTCTGAGACTCACACTCCTGGACAGCAAACAAGACTGTTTACCTGACCATTGGTTCTGCTCCCACCTGTCCCAGGTAGAAGGATACTTGGTGGGGGGAAGTGGCAGGCACAGGCTTCCCAGAGTAGTTCTGGGTCTACAGGGGTGACCCTCACAGAAAAGAGTAAGAGTTTTCATTTAAGAGTATTTTTTTTAAGTTAAACTTTAGAAATATATTAAGGTTTAATGACAGGCAAGATTATTGTTCATTATTTAAATACATCATAAAACCTTAAGAAAAATTCTTTGAAATACACAAATTTTAAGACAAAATTGTATAGTGCTTCATAAGGTACCCGGGGGACTTAAAGGAAGTGTATGTGCATGTATGCAACATGTGTCCACAAGGACAGTGGTCCCACAGCACTGCCCCAGGTACTTACAGCTCTGGGGTTCAGTCTGGGTAGAGCCGGCCCAACAACTGGCTGTGCCACCTCCCTCACAGCCTGCTTCACACTTCTCTGAGCCCTCTATTTCCTCATCTTTGTAAAAGGTGGGTTATGATAATTCCTATCTCATGAGTTGTTCTGAAGACTGAAATAATGCAGGCAAAGGATATCACCAGGTGGGGATAGGGTCAGAGAGTTGAGTAGGGGGACCTGGGCACAGGGACTGGAATGCTGCTGCTTAATAGCTGTGTGACCATGGGCAAGTTACTTAACCTCTCTGAGTCATATGGTCAATAGTGGGATTAAAAGGAGTCAATGAATATTATGAGAAGCACTTAGAATGGGGCCTGGCATTTAATATGTTATATATATTAACTGCTATGATAATCATAATTATTTTCATATTTATTTTATTTATGATGCTTAGCACAGGTCTGGTCTATAACAAGTGCTCGTAAATATTAAATAGTAGGTACTACTATTTTCATTATTACATAGGGTGACCAGATTTTAACATTGGTAAAGCGGGACACCATTAACAGGGGGGTGGGGGGGGGGCTGACAACAATGCAAACTTTGATAAGCAGTTCTCGATAATCACTTCTCAACAATTATTTGTTATTATTACAGTTTAACATTATAAAATTGACAAAAATAATATAAAACTTGTATCCTGGCGAAATAGCCACATGGCAGCCAAAACCCATATATTCCCTTACTGTTCTCCTGCCCATTGGTGCATTCTTTCCAAAAATCAGGACTTTGTTAAAACACCAGGGAACATGGGACAATTTGTTAAAAATCGGGACATCTGGTCACCCTATTATTACATCACCTGTTTAATATATACAGGACTCTGAGTATCATGGGGGCAAGTTAAAAAAACTAGTGGTAAGAAACATATCCACTTTTGCCTACCAGCCTTGAAAGGCTCCACTAGAATTATTGGCTTTAAAAGCCAGTAATTGCCTACCCTTTTTTATCTTCTCCCTAATTTCCACACTTCCTCCCATCTGGTGCTCTGTTGTTCAAGAGGATGACGTGGCCTGCTGGGGCCAGGGGGTGAGCTGCAGCACCAGCCAGCATGACCGGCTGTTGGTGGCAAAATATTGAAAATCGCTCACTTTCCTTTAATGAGCAAGTATTTATTGAATGCACCCAGGGTGCCCAGCAGTGTACTTGGTGCTCAGAGCACTGTAACTCTAAAGAGCAGACACGAAGCATGTGGGTTAACAAGGACTAGAAAACAAACTGTATGAAGCAAAATTCTCAGGGGGCAAATTATTGGGTTAGAGGCAGTAAAGACAAAAATGGGGGGATTGACCAGAAAGGATCTTGTGACCAAAGTGGTGGACTAAATGGACTAAATGTGTGTGTACCCAACACACACAAATGCTGGATGCAACGCAGCATTCTTTTTAAATGCAATGCTGAGCTCCAGCACAAGAAAGGGATGCTCCCCAAGACCAGACCAAGGGAGAATTCCAGCAGGAGCAGACACCAAGCTAACTCACAGGACATCCGAACCAGAAAGAAGCCCAGGGAGCTTGGGTTTGAACTCCTGCCCGGGGGGCTGGAGCTCAGCTCTCAAGTCTCTTATGCAATTAGAACTGAGCTCCTTGAATCAAGCCAGCTATCATAACTAACTGTGACAACAGGACTGTAAAATCTTTGCCTGCTAGAAGGACTCAGCCCAATACTGGCTGATTGCCTTGGGCCAAGGGCAGAAAAAGATTCACCCTGGAGAAATCAGAGCCTGGAAATAGGCACCACACATGGCTATACATTCCAAATTCCAACCTCTGCCGAGGATGAAATGTGTAAGAACCAGTGAAACTCACTGGACTCCTCAGGGTCAAAAATAGAACTTCCCAGGGATGCACGTAAGACTCAGGCAGAAGAAAATTCTTATTCAAAATGAGCTCGCAGGCAAAAATCACAGATCCATGGGAAAACATTATAAGGACCAAAAAGTATCCATCAGGGAATCTGTGTCTCAGGAACTACAGAAAATAGAGCAATCTGAAAGAGTGAATGGAGCTGATTGACTTTCCCCCGCCCCAAGCCAGTGCTATTCTACATGCTGAGTGGTCTAGGCACTGTGCGTGTGCGTGAGCAAGCCCCTGCTTGCTGGAAAATGCATTACGGGGCAGGTGGGGGCAGGAGGGAGCTCAGAGACAGCATTCCCATAAATAAACAAGTATTACGCTTTCATAGAATCAGTGCTGCAAAGAAGGGGAGGGAGCGGCCCCTCTGAGGAGGTGACAGCCTGAGAACTAACACAAACTTTTGGGCAGAGAAGGTGGGAATAGCCAAGGCAAAAGCTGGCCTCCACTCTGCTCTTTCTGGAAAAGGAGGGAGAAAGCAAGTGTGGCTGGAGCATGGTGGACAGAGGTGGGGGAGGGTGACTCAGTAAGCTGGGGTTGAGGAGTCAGTTTCTGTGGTTTTAAGCAGAGGAATAATATGCTCCACATGTGCTCTGAGGGGATCTGTCTGTCTTTTGTGTGGAGAAGGGACAGAGTGTGGGTGAGGGTTGGGGCAGAGGCAGTCAGTACTTGATGGAAGGGCAGGGTGTCACCTACAGAATCTGATTTGAGAGACTCTTTGTAAGCAGTGCCAGTGAGACTTACTGCTGGATTCCCTGTGGCACATAAAGTTGACACAGGAAGTGGTGACAGGGATGGGGTCTGTCTCCAGTGATGGAGAGACCAGGGCTTTATGAGACATGCAGGCCCAAGAAGGGTAGAGCCTCAAGTCCTGTCCTGCCATTAGAGCATGAAGGGCAGCAGAGCAGGTGACTGGCTCTTTCTATATTTCCTGATGCTTTGACATCTGAGGTCCTGCTGATCCTGGAGACTGCCCCATCCTGGGTTAGCCAGTTCCTAGAGATGGTAGGAGATCTGCCTACAAGTTCAGGTGTCCCGTGCAGGCTCAAGAAGAGCTTAAAGAAGAGCTTAAAGACTCGATCGAAGCCACAGCCTGTTTTAAGGTTGAGTTTTATTTATTTATTTATTTATTTATTTACTTTTTTTTAGAGACAGTCTCACTTTTGTCTCCCTCAGTAGAGTGCCATGGCCTCACAGCTCACAGCAACCTCCAGCTCTTGGGCTTAAGCAATTCTCTTGCCTCAGCCTCCCAAGTAGCTGGGACTACAGGCACCTGCCACAACGCCACCCTTTGTTGCAGTTTGGCCAGGGCCAGGTTTGACCCCACCACCCTCCGTATATGGGGCTGGTGCGCTACTCACTGAGCCACAGGTGCCTAGATTAAGTTTTATTATTATCCACATATAGCAAGGTCAATAGACCAGGAGATGATTGCCATTGTAAACATTGCTTATTACAGTTACCAGTAGTTACCAGTAGGAGGGATGTACCACACAGGGCCACATGGAGAAGGTCCCAGGGTCAGTCGGGAGGCAGAGAGAGGGAGAGACTTGGGAAAAAGGCTTTACTGTGGTTTCTGCAGAGGCAGGGAACACAGGCTTGGTTGGCCTGTTGGGATAGTTTCAGCAGGCTCTGGGATGCAGGGAGCTTCCTTAGTTGTCCACTACCTGGCCTTGGTCCTAGGGTGACTAGGGTAGGTGGCTGGTGTCTTAGAGTGTGAGAGCCCAATGCAGGAAGTATCTGGGTGTGGGCTCTGAACCAGGGAGCCTGCACGGGACACCTGCACTAGTAGGCGGATCTCCTACCATCTCTAGGAACTGGCTAACCCAGGATGGGGCAGTCTCCAGGATCAGCAAGACCTCAGATGTCAAAGCATCAGGAAATGTAGAAAACAAAAAGGCCTAATATGCAAGTTTTCTGCAGCTTCCGGGTTATAGAATGTTGTCGAATGACGTGCTCCCAAGGGTAGAGTCACCAGCCAGGAAGAGGTGGCAGTGGTGTGGTGCACTCGGAGCCTGGACAGGGGTTTGGCTGAGTGTGTAATGAGTACAGGTGTGCTCTGGTGATGGCAAGATGTGACACATAAATGACGTGTGCCTCAACAAGAGGAGCCAAGATAGGAGATCGGTGTCATCCCATGAGCTGCCTGGGGAAGCTCAGAACACGCTTGCCATCCAGGCCCACATGGGACCTGCTGTCATTTTCCTATGGAATTTAGACAAGGAAAGAGCTGTGAAAGCCCGTGGCCAGAGAGAATGGAAAGGTGGGCTCACTTGGACAGTCCACTCCAGTGTGCTTTGCAGAGTCAGACCAGGGCACTTGGTGGTGACACAGAGCAGAGAGAGGGTTTGAGAGTATACTTTCACCTGAATGCAAGCCTTGTCAAAGGTGGCGGGTAATCACTGATAGACGCAGATGCCTGCTGCTGGGATCTGCCCTGTCTTAGTTCCTCAGGGTACCAGGACCAAACAAATGTATGCTAGGTCGCTTTTCTTGGGCACTTATTATTACCTAGGAAATGACAGCAGACCTACAATAATGTTAATCTAGAAGGAAGTCATACTGACCGATCCTATTTCCAGAAGAAATGTGGAATTCTTCCAAGGTCACAACAAACAAACAAGGGTCCAAACTTCAAGAGGAAGGAGGCCTCTAGGAGAAATTCTGCACTGATGTGCCAGTATGGAAGAGGGAGCTGGGTGGAAGGGCCGCTGCTTTCAAATTGCACAAATTAGGGAATGCTGCCCTTTGGGGATGGCTGTAGCCTGCACCCGGGTGTGTGGCTTGATGACATATCTCCCTTCCAGCTGTCATGGGAGGCACAGCCTCATCAGTGTATCCAGAGGTCCAGGTCCTTGTGATGTTGGAGTATCTCGGGAGATGAGAGGGTGGAAGGTCAGGGAGGTAAGATGTGGGACAGGGTGACATCGGTATTCCTGGGTGGACGCACTGTTAAAGGGAGGAGGTAAGGAAGGGGAACTTTACATTTTGACATGGTGGACTCCTTTGTCACTGATCTATGTGCTGTGATGTTTGCTGGTTTGAGTGTGTCTTAACATTTTAAGGGTGTGCTTTTCTCAGAATCAGCTATAAGCTTCATAGCTGTGAGAATACATTTACCATTGTACTCTTGACTTAACCATAGTACTCAAATTCCTTCTATCTTCCTGGATCTAAGGAGCAGGTTGTTGGTGGGTTTATTTCTATTTCTAGATAAGAAAACCAAGGAATGGAAAAACATTCACTAAAATACTCAGAAGAGTAGGAAAATCATTAGAGAGTAGTTTTCAAATACCAGTCATTCTCAAAGTTCAGTCCTTGGGCCAGCAGCCTCAAACTCACTTGGGAACTTACCATATATGCAAATTCTGAGACCAGCCCCAGGCCTCCTGAATCAGAGTGCTGCAGATGGCACCCTGCCATGTGGTTTTTTGTTTGTTTGTTTGTTTAAATTAAATTTTAGCTGTGTACATTAATGCAGTCATGGGGTACAGTGTGCTGGTTTTATATACAATTTGAAATATTTTTACCGAACTGGTTAACATAGCCTTCATGGCAT
>CAUYQV010155463.1:0-20379 GCA_963574575.1 Galagoides demidoff | reverse complement strand
CATTTTTGAGGTATATCTTACAGGGGTACAAGTGAAACTCTCTAAGAGTAGAATCAGAATGTTTTAAAACTATAACTGAGAAAATGACATGAAGGCTGTGTTGATCAGTTTGATGGAAGTATTTTGGATTGCATGTGAAAAACCCACACTGTACCCCAGAAGTGCATTAATGTACATAGTTACCATTCAATAAAATTAAAAAAAAAAAAGATTTTTTAATAAGTATTCTTTTTACTATTTAAATTTTTCAGTGCATTCGAAAAGTAATCTGGGAGGATATTTTTCCAAAGATTCAACTCTGGGAATTTTTCCAAGTAGATGTTTACAAAGCAGTTGAGCAATTTAAAAGACTACTTACACAAGGTAAGGTATATACTCTAGTATGTTTCTGTTAATTTTAAGAAATTTAATATTACTCTTAAAGAGATAGCTCTTGGTAGCATTGTTAAATCAGTTACTATATGATATTTTTTGATATTATAAAACTGTGATTCTGGCAGCTGAGACTTAGAGACATCGAAAGGACATGTCGGCTCGGCGCCTGTGGTCCCAGCTACTTGGGAGGCTGAGACAGGAGACTCGCTTGAGCCCAGGAGTTGGAGGTTGCTATGAGCTGTGATGCCATGGCACTCTACCCAGGTGGATAGCCTGAGGCTCCATCTTAAAAAAAAAAAAAAAAAAAAAAGAAAGGACATGTCATAATAATACACAGCACAGTTACATAGGTGATTTCATAAGTTTTGAGATAGACAAAAATCAAGAAGCATAAAATCTTAACCACTAGAAACAAATGAACATAAACTAAGCAAGTTGAAACTTGCACAGGTGAATCAGAAAGGATGCTGTTGACTGTGTTTCTTGGAAGTAAAATAATGGACTATAATACAGTCTGTCTCATAGTGACCTACATATTTCCTTTAGGGGCTGTTGATCCTTTAGCACAGCAGTTCTCAACTTGTGGATTGTGACCCCTTTTTAACAAAATACATTGTGGTATTAGGAAGGTTGAGAACCCCTGCTTTAGCAGAATGCTCACAATATAGTGAAGTTCAGTATATATTTGTTAAACATATGAATAGGAAGTAGTTAGCACAAGTTACTTCAGCTGAGAAAGGCTCAAAACAGTCTGAGCGAAGTGATCATCTTCCGCGCGTGTAAATCAGAATTATAACTGACACAGAGCCTTCCAGCTTCTGGTGCCCGCCATTATACTGACTAATCACTGGTAAGACAGAAGCCACACATTAGCTGATAACAAAATGTGAAGAAATGAATCTTGAGTTAAGGACATAACTAATCAAGAATCTAATGTTTTTATGGTTTCTTATTTCATATTATACTTATTTTTCTCTGATAATCATATATTTTTATACTTAAATTTTTAATATGCCTAAAACTTTTTTTGTATTATTTAAAGCAGGCACTTAATTTTATTTTTATTCAAACAATGATGTTGAGGCCAAGGCTCAGTGGCTCACGCCTGTAATCCTGGCACTCTGGGAGGCCAAGATGGGTAGTCACCTGAGCTCAGGAGTTTGAAACCAGCCTGAGCAAGAGTGAGACCCTGTCTCTGAAAATAGCCAGGTGTTGTGGTGGGTCCCTTTAGTCCCATCTACTCAGGAGGATAAGGCAAGAGGATCACTTGAGCCCAAGAGTTTGAGGTTGTTGTGCGCTATGACACCGCAGCACTCTACTAAGGGTGACAAAGTGAGACTGTCTCAAAAAAAAAAAAATGGTGTTGAATTGGTAGTCCATCTTTTTACACTGATCAGATACTACTGTATACTTCACAGTCTATAGTTATACGCTAGATACACATTGACCTCATACTGGTGCTCTTCCAGTGGTCTGTCTTTTAATTTATCCCCACCAAACTATTTATTTAGTAATTTATACTGATGGTATAGCCTTTTCTCTTTTCCAAACATTTCGTAGCAGTTTTCATATATTTGCTCTTCCAGATGAACCTTAGAATCTGAACTTTAAGAATCTATTTGTAGGCTTGGTGTGTGTAGCTCAGCAGCTAGAGTGCCAACCACATACACCAGAGCTGGTGGGTCTGAATCCAGCCCGGGCCTGCCAAACAACAATGAGAACTACAACCAAAAAATAGCCAAGCGTTGTGGCAGGCACCTGTAGTCCCAGCTACTTGGGAGGCTGACGCATGAGACTCGCTTAAGCCCAAGAGTTTGAGGTTGCTGTGTGTGAGCTGTGAAGCCACAGCACTCTGCCAAGGGCGACATAGTGAAAGTGCTTCTCAAAAAAAAAAAAAAAAAAGAATCTATTTTTATTTTATCTTATCATTTTGTTTGTAATTTTATAAGCCATTTCAAAGTCTCTTTAGAATAACCCAGGTATAAATTAATTAACTAATACAAAATCAAGTAATCAAGTTTAGTGAGGCAGCCATGCACCAATGCAAAATAAGTTCCAGGAAAAGAATAAAAATTCTTCCTAAACCATTTACTTTCTTTTTCATTTTTAAATTACTATTTAAGGAAAATGATCATTGGTGAAAGGCGAAAAAAACAATCTTGTATGCATCTTTCAGAGAATATCAGGAAATCCAGATTGTTAATAAGACTTACTTTAGGAAGCAGTCTTTAAAGAAAAAGGATTATTAAGGTTAGAAGATTTAGTAACAACTGAGAAGAAAATGTTTACCACCATAATCCTTAGTGTCCTAAAAAAAAAAAAAAAAGAATAAAAGAATGCTGACTGAGGCAGAAAATTGGGGCTGAGTTGAACTGATAGGAATCCCTGTGTATTTTCTTTGTTAGTGTTATGGGGAAGTAGGAAGGATGCTTATGAAATAAATATGTCTGTTATTTTCATAAATTTTTCTATGAAAAAATTATAGGCTTAAACTCTGAAAACAGTGACAGTTATAATTGTGGATATTTGCTCTTAAGGTATCTTTTCTTTCTTTCAGAAAATAGGAGGGTAACCAAGTCTGACCCAAACCAACATCTTACGATTATTCAGGATCCTGAATACAAACGGCTTGGCTGTACTGTAGATATGAACATTGCACTAAGGACTTTCATACCGCATGAGTATGTTATTTATATTTCCTGTGAAATAAAGCATAATATTACTTATAAACCTTTATTGCTAGTACATATTAAAACCCCAGTGGAAAATGGAATAAAATAATGCACCATAGTTCTACT
The DNA here is from genome assembly GCA_963574575.1 of Galagoides demidoff. NCBI lineage: Eukaryota > Metazoa > Chordata > Mammalia > Primates > Galagidae > Galagoides > Galagoides demidoff. Next base: position 17,206 of record CAUYQV010155463.1, on the reverse strand, counting down.
ACTTCAACACATTTTCCTACTTTTTCTGTGTGCTGTAACATGTTCCCATACGTACGTAAAAATTTTATAATTGGGAAACTTTTTTAGCCATAATCAAGATTCTGGTGAGTATATTTAAGATTTCTCAGACCTTCATTAGAAAAAACATTTTTTTTTTTTAAGACAGTCTCACTTTGTGGCATTTGGTAGAGTGCTGTGGCGTCATTACCTCACAGTTTGGGCTCAAGTGATCCTCTTGCCTCAACCTCCCAAGTAGCTGGGACTTCAGGCACTTGCCACAGCATCCGGCTAGTTTTTAGACAATGAGGTATCACTCTTGCTCAGGCTGTTAGCACTTCCTGAACTCAGGCAATCCACCCTCCTTCTCAGCCTCCCAGAGTGCTAGAATTACAGGCTTGAGTCACCAGGCCTTGTTAGAAACTTTTTAAATGGAGAATTAGTAAAACCTTTAAATAATAGGTTTGTATTGTTCTATCTGCTCTAGCAAGGGGCCAGCTGCAATTGAAGAATGCTGTAATTGGTTCCGTAAAAGAATTGAAGAGTTAAATTCAGAGAAGCATCAACTCATGAACTATCATCAGGAGCAGGTTTTTACCTATTTTTGAACTGCTGTCTTTTTGATTCCTAATGCTATTTTTTTGTCGATGATGATGTAACATAATTTAATGTTTTCCAGGCAGTTAATTGCCTTTTGGGAAATGTGTTTTATGAACGAATGGCTGGCCATGGTCCTAAACTAGGACCTGTCACTAGAAAACATCCTTTGGTTACCAGGTATTCCATTTTTGTTTTTCTTCTCATTGATGGGTAAGAATTGAAAACTGTACTTAAGTTTTCAAATTAACCTAAATGTTTTCTTTAATATGTGACTTCAATACAGTTCTTAAGATAAAAGTTTTGAATTGGAAGTAGGCTTATATTAATTAATTTTGCTAGGTAAATCTTCAGTTAGAGAACTGCTATCATTATGAAGCAATTTATTCTTTTTATTTACATTAATGTTACTGAAGCACAATAAATTTAATGTTAAATCAAGCAAGCATTCAGTGCCTTACTTTATAACTAACATGCGGCATAGACCAGACAATAAGAGCATAGGAAAAGCCTTTGTAAAGTAACGAATAACTCAGTGATTTTCTTAGAATTTTATGAGGTTTTAAAAATTATTTAAAATGTCAGCTGGATATGCTATAATGTTAACTCTCCATTCCCCAAATTTCACCGGATTTACTCAGAAAGCCTACTGAAGATTTTTGCCCTATACTGACGTTAAATGGTGTCAAATTAATTTTATTTATTAAGGAGGAAATTTAATTTTGATATTTGTTACTAAGTCCAATTCTCTCCAAGGTGTTTCTCTGTATGGATTTAATATTTAATTGTATCTTCATAGGTATTTTACTTTCCCCTTTGAAGAAATGGCCTTCTCTACGGAAGAATCTATGATTCATGTTCCAAATAAAGCTTGTTTTCTGATGGCACATAATGGATGGGTAATGGGAGATGATCCTCTTCGAAACTTTGCTGAACCAGGTACATCATTTTAACTTTTGTAAGGGAACAGAAGAAGAGTTTGTGGTAAGCTCAAAATACAGTGCAGCCTCCATAATTGACCACTTCCCTATACTGGCCACATCCTTAGGTTGACCTAATTTTCTTTGTTCTTTTTTTAGAGACAGAGTCTCACTTTGTCACCCTCAGTAGAGTGCAGTGGCATCATAGCTCACAGCAACCTCCAGCTCTTGCCTCAGCCTCCTGAGTAGCTGGGACTACAGGTGCCCACCACAATACCCGGCTATTTTTTTGTTGCAGTTTGGCCCGGGCCGGGTTCAGAACCCGCCACCTTCCATATATGGAGCCAGCGCCCGACTCACTGAGCCACAGGTGCCACCCAAGTTGACTTAATTTTCATAAACCTGATGTCCCTACCAATATGGTTGGCCTGGTCCTTATACTGACCACCTCCGTATGTTGTCTAGTTTGTTATATTCCCTTGGGTGGTCAACTTATTGAAGCTCTACTGTATTCTGTTTATTGAGTTTTTCTCCACTATTCTGGTGATTTTTAAACTGCTTCACCATAGAGATACCAGAAGTGCATGCAGTTTGACAGAGAAGAGAATGAGTTAACAGAAAGAATAAGGTTTTCCTTTATTCTCCTTTGTCCTATTTCCTCCCTTTTATGTTCTCAAACAGAATAGCTTTCATGTATCTGTATTATATATTGTGGTTCTATATAACTTTTATTTGGGCAAAATATTATTCTATTGCTTTTTGTTAAAAGAAGTTTGAAATCACTGCTACTACAGTTATATTGCCATTGGAAACATTGTCACTCATTGGCCAGAGCATTAAGATATTTGAGTGGGGACAGTGCCTGTTGCTCAGTGAGTAGTGTACCGGCCCCATGTACCGAGGGTGGCGGGTTCAAACCCGGCCCTGGCTAAACTGCAACAAAAAAATAGCCAGGCATTGTGGCAGACACCTGTAGTCCCAGCTACTCGGGAGGCTGAGGCAAGAGAATCTCCTAAGCCCAAGAGCTAGAGGTTGCTGTGTCACCTTTGGTAGAGTGTTACAGCAAAGTGAGACTCTGTCTCAAAAAAAAAAAAAAAAAGATACTTGGTGATTAAACTAGAAACTAATTGTTTTTAGGTTTTTCTCCTTACTTCCTCTCAGCATCTCGTTTTTTAAAGCTATTTAGCAGGGAGCCCACTGATACATTTTTTAACATTTCAGAACCAGAAGTCTATTTTAGTTTCATTAAAGTTAATTCAGAATTTTTATACTCTTTTTTCTAATAATGTAACTTTGGGCTCAAATATCTCTGTCCTCTTTTTATCTAGCCATTCTAAGTGAAAAAATGCCATTCTGCTGTATGCCCTGGATTTAATATAACCTATTGCCAAAAATGTATAGATAGGTAAAAATGAAGCTTTAAATGTTTTTGATAGGCTTGGCGCCTGTAGCTCAGCGGCTAGGGCACCACCCACAATACACCAGAGCTGGTGGGTTTGAATCCAGCCCAAGCCTGCCAAACAACAATGACAACTGCACCCAAAAAATAGCCAGGCATTGCGGTGGGTGCCTATAGTCCCAGCTACTTGGGAGACTGAGGCAAGAGAATCACTTAAGCCCAAGAGTTTGAGGTTGCTGTGAGCTATGACATCACAGCACTCTACCAAGGGTGACATAGTGAAATTCTGTCTCAAAAAAAAAAAAAAAATTTTTTTTTGGTAGAATTATAGCTTTAAAAGACCTATTACATTATTACCATTTCTTTTTTCCCCAGAAGCAGCAACTTGGATTTCTCAAATTACATACACATTTTTAAAAGAGACTAAAAACTAGAATTTTCACAAAATGGGTATGAGAAATAAATGAATATTAATTTTTAAAAACTTTATCTCATATCATTTTAACCAATATCTTGTTTGTAGAAGAAATGATGAAAGCCACCTAGAAATAACAGTGTTTCCTTGAAGCACTTGTTTTCATTTTATTTCTGGAACCACTGAAAGCAATCTCCTTTCTTAACAGGTTCAGAAGTTTATTTAAGGAGAGAACTTATTTGCTGGGGAGACAGTGTCAAATTACGCTATGGACATAAACCAGAGGATTGTCCTTATCTCTGGGCACACATGAAAAAATACACTGAAATAACCGCGACTTATTTCCAAGGGGTGCGTCTTGATAACTGCCACTCAACACCTCTCCATGTCGCTGAGGTACAGAAAAATAATTCATCTACATTGAGAAAAGATGTCATTGTGCTGTCTTAGCTTTCACTGAGTAGACTGTGCAGACACATATTTCCTTTTTTGCTTAGATTCCAGTATCAATGTGGTGGTGATAGTTAACACTTGTATAATTTGCACAATTTTAACATGAGATTGTGATGGAATTCTGGGCTATACAATATTTAACAAGTTAATTTTTTAACTTTAGGGAAGTTGATCATATCGTCTTTGGTAATATATAGCATAACCATATTGTCTACTGATAATATATGAACTATTACTATAATTCATCTGATTTTTAGATTGCTTTCAGTAAATATTAACAGCAACCGTGAAGTTGAATAGTGTATTACACATTATAGTGATTTTTTTTTTTTTGAGACAAAGAGTCTCACTATGTCCCCCAGGCCTGAATGCAGTAGTATCATCATAGCTCACAGCGCCTCAAACTCCTGGGCTCAAGTGATCCTTCCATTTCAACCTCCTGAGTAACTGGGACTACAGGCACACGCCACTACAGGCCGTGACAGAGTCTTTTTTTTTGAGACAGAGTCTCAGTCACTCTGGTAGAGTGCTATGGTGTGACAACTCACAGCGACCTCAGACTCTTGGGCTTAAACAATTCTCTTACTTCAGCCTCCAGAGTATCTGGGACTACAGGTGCCTGCCACAACACCTGGCTATTTTTTTTGTTGTTGTTATGGTTGCTTAGCTGGCCCGGTCTGGGTTTGAACCCACCAGCCTCGATATATGTGGCCAGTGCCATAACCACTGTGCTATGGCTCTGAGCCTTGGTGACAGAGTCTTAACTTTTGCTCAGGCTGCTCTCAAACTCCTGGCCTCCAGCAATCCTCCTGCCTCAGCCTCCCAGTTACTAGGATTATAAGTGTGAACTATAATGCCCAGCTGTTTTTTATAGTAACTTTTGAATAATGCCAATACTTAATAGTATTTCTAATACAATTTTATAAATAAACATAATTTTTTATCCAGCTTCCTAGTGACAAATGTCACTTAGATGTTCTTTGTAAATGTGTGCTTATCTGTAAAATTTCTATTTCTGTAATATTAAAGTAGTATTATAATGTATATATTTCAAATCCTGTGGTAAAACATTGATTTGATTCGAAGGGATTTAGTGAACTTAATTAAGCTGGTAGAACATTATTTAGCTCCAAAAGATGGCAGGGTTTATTTTTATTATGCTTTTAGCAACAGCAAAAATATATGTACTTGTGAAATTGTTATAACATTATAGCAAAAAGAATGTTAAAATTTAATTTGCTTAATTTTAAATTACAAAATTTTTCAGGATTTTACTTGTTAGCTGATTAAATTTCAAATATTTCATTAATGTTTGTATGAATGTTATGTTAAAAAGAATTTGGGAGCTAGTGACTTAGGCCTGTAATCCTAGTACTCTGGGAGGCTGAGGCAAGTGGATTGCTTGAGCTCAGGAGTTCCAGACCAGCCTGAGCAAGTGAGACCCCATCTCTACTAAAAATAGAAAAAATGAGCTCTGTGTCATGGCGGGAGCCTATAGTCGCAGATACTCAGGAGGCTGAGGCAAGAGCATTGCTTGAGCCCAAGAGTTTGAGGTTGCTGTGACCCATCATGCCACAGCTCTCTATCCTGGGGCAAGAGAGTGAGATTCTGTCGCAAAAAAAAAGGTTTTTGGGAACCACTCTGATTTCTGATATAAGCCAGTATTTTCTGATCATCAGCTAGATCATTAGCACCAGTGTTAAACATAAATTATACAAGTGGGAATTGTGAGGTGTAAGAGTTTAAGAGTTTATCTCCATCTGTGGGAAAAGCTGGCTTCAGTCTGGTTAGTCAGACTTAATTGTTGCAACAGCTGAATAATTTACCAACAAAGAATTTATCAATAATAACTTAGTCAAGAAATTAACAGTCTGATTAAAGGTATTAAAAACAAATAGAAAACAGGAGGCAAGCCTGACAGAATTACAGTGTTAATGGCTTACATATTTTAATATGACACTAAATATTTTTCTTTTTTCCCCTTGTGTCTCTATATATTTGTAAAATCTAATCTTCCTTTTTACCTGTTTTATTCTCTTTACATGTTTTATTCTCTTTACAAATTCTCTTATTTCCTTTGTGTATTGGTGTGTTTGATGTTTTCTTACGTCTGCACAATGAAAAATATTTGGAAATTCTTGAATTTCCGTTTTTTTCTTGCTACATGTTTTCTTATGTCAAATCTGTGCCAGACTTGTCTCCTTCCTTTTCTCATGTTTTGCTTTTCTCTTTTGTCTGTGCTTTTTGCAGTACATGTTGGATGCTGCTAGAAAATTGCAACCCAATTTATATGTAGTAGCTGAACTGTTCACAGGAAGTGAAGACCTGGACAATATCTTCGTTACTAGACTGGGCATTAGTTCCTTAATAAGAGGTAGGCTTGTCGGAGTATATTTCTTATCTAAAACTTTAGCTTTTAAGTAGATTAAAAGGTACTTAATACCTTTATTTACCTTACAAGGGTACATGTGAAATTTATTAGGTGTAGAATATAAATGTCTTAACACAATAACTTAAGAAAATGCTATGAAGGCTATGTTGACCAGTTTGATGGAAGCATTTCAGATTGTGTGTAAAACCAGCACATTGTACCCCATGATTGCATTAGTGTACACAGCTATGATTTAATAAAAAAAATCCTTAATAATTTTTAACACAGTATACGAAGTTGCCTAATATAATTCAGTTTATTTTTATCATTAAACATTTCTACTTTGGGGTAAACTACTTAATTTCAAATTGAAAGGTCAGTGGTATAAGCTGATGACTTGCAAACAAAACCATTTTTTAATTGATGAAAAAATATTATATAAATATATTTTCATCCCCTCCAGGATATATGGTGCACTGTTTAAATTTTTTATGATATTGTATCGCTTATGATCCTAAGAAACAACATATGTTCCCTTTTCCTTACATGAGCCATTTCTCCAGTTAAGTTACAGAAAGACTTTTTTGTCACTTAAACTAATGGACATTTGTTTAAAATAAATGCTTAAAGCAGTTGTATTTTTGGTAACATTGATGTGGTCTTTATTTTGTAAATCAGTCATAATGAGAAATCTAATCTCTCCTTGGGCGTAAACAATGAAGATTGTTAAAATATTCTGTAATGTTCTGCAGAGGCAATGAGCGCCTCTAACAGTCACGAAGAGGGCCGGCTCGTTTACCGATACGGAGGAGAACCTGTCGGATCCTTTGTGCAGCCCTGTTTGAGGCCTTTGATGCCAGCTATCGCACATGCCCTGTTTATGGATATTACCCATGATAATGAGTGTCCCATTGTGGTAAGCATCAGTCATCTTCGCGTACTTAATCATTTTGCTAAATACTCTGGTATGTAGCTCTCTGATAATTAGTGTATTCTTCAAAATAATGTCCGTATTCTTCAAAATAATGTCTTAAATTTATAAGTGATTGTAGCACATAGCTTTTACAATGTTTTGTTTAAAAACAAATTAGTGGATCTTATAAAATATATTTGCGTCATCATCTTTTTCCTTCATTATGCTGTAGAATGGCACTTGGCATCTGAAAGAAAGTAAGTGCTTGCTTTGTTGTTTCTTTCTAGCACAGATCAGCATACGATGCTCTTCCAAGTTCCACAGTTGTTTCCATGGCGTGTTGTGCCAGTGGAAGCACAAGAGGCTATGATGAATTAGTACCTCATCAGGTTGGTTTATATATTGTTTTTAAAACCTACATGGGTAACAGCTTTGAGCATTGTTATCAAAAGCTCTCATTGTAATGAAAATGGATACATGGCTAAATTTTACCTCCCTCCAGATTTCAGTGGTTTCTGAAGAAAGATTTTACACGAAGTGGAATCCTGGAGCATTGCCGTCAAATACAGGTGAAGTTAATTTCCAGAGTGGCATTATTGCAGCCAGGTGTGCTATCAATAAACTTCATCAAGAGCTTGGAGCCAAGGGTTTTATTCAGGCAAGAAACTAAATTTTATCAATATGTTTCTTAAGGTTCAATTTCAGAGTAAGCCTTTCCGGTTTGAGCACCAGTTTTTAGTTGGAGCCCTAAGCTAGTTGCTCTTTCTCTTTCTCAGGTGTATGTGGATCAAGTTGATGAAGACATAGTGGCAGTAACAAGACACTCGCCTAGTATCCATCAGTCTGTTGTTGCTGTATCTAGAACTGCTTTCAGAAATCCTAAGACTTCATTTTATAGCAAGGAAGTGCCCCAAATGTGCATCCCTGGTAAAACAATCTAAATATGATTACAGTTATATTAAATTATATTATAATGTTATGTTAAATTGTGATTATATGCCATGTATCTTATAACACAGTACAGCCAGTTGTGATGTCACGCACCCATAGTTCAAGCTACTTGGGAGACTGAGGCAGGATGATTGCTTAAGCTCAGGAATGGGAGGTTTAGTGAGCTATGATGACTAGCCCAGGCGACAGAGCAAGACTTTGTCTCAAAAAAAAAATTACAGTATTATCTCAAATTTTATTTTGTTTGGTTTTGTTTTTGAGACAGTCTCACTTCGTGCTCCAGGCTAGAATGCTGTGACATCATGCACACGGCATCCTCAAAGTCTTGGGCTTGAGCAATCCTCTTAACTCAGTGTGGACTACAGGCAGGTTTCAACTAATATTTATTGGCACCATTTCTGCTAAATAGACTTAAAACTATAGGTGTGCACCCCTATGCCCAGATAGCTTTTTTTTCTCTGTTTTTAGTAGAGACAGGGTCTCACTTTTGCTCGGGGTGGTCTCAAACTCCAGAGCTCAAGCAAGCTACCTGTCTTGGCCTCCCAGATTACTAGGTTTATAGGAGTGAGCCACTGCGCTTGGCCATTACCTTGAGTTTTGTTTTTGATCATTTCTTAAAACATTTCCACTTGTCAACCCACAAAATTGTGATTTTCATTATGTTAAATGTGTCATATTTTGTTATTTCAGTATTCTATTTTTAACATTCCACAGTATAATTAGTAGTGTTATTCTTTTAGTTTGGACTATACAGTAAGAATAATTTCTTTTGAATAATCTTCTTGGTATATATTTCTACAGTAGAACTTCTGGATCAAAAGATACTATTATTTTCAGGTTAATGGCTTAAAGCTTAAGTTATTTAAGCAGTAAAATTGAAATTTTATATATGCTTTGATCCAGTAAATCTACTAGGTATATATCTGAAGAAATTTCATACATATCCATTTGAATCTTCAAGATTCAAGAATATTTATTGCAACATTATTTATAATAAAAATTAGAGACAACTTTAATAGAATGAATGTATGTTCATATATTCATGCAGTGGAATTTTATTTGGCATTTGAAATAACTGTGCTAGAGATAATGTAGCAGTGTGACTGAATCTAAAAAATAATGTTGACCAGTAGAAAGCAGGTTGCTAAAAAATATATATAATTTGAATTCATTTTAGTGAAACTTGAAAGTATTGAAAATAACATATGGTGTTTAAGGATATAATATACATATGTAATAAAATGTCAGCCATGATGAACACCAAACTGTTAAGTATCAGTTATCTCTCAAGGAGAAAAAAGGGTACACAGAGACTCCACTTATATTTGTAAATTTTTCATAAGTGAGGTAGCAATACCTGGGTTTTTAAAAAAATGTTCTCTACTTTTTGTATTTCTGAATAGTCTACTTTTTTTAAATGTAATAAGCCTTTCAAATTATTTACTTCCCTCTGCTTAAAATTCAGAAGATTATAGACTACTTCCTAGAGCTAAGCCATTATTATTTAAAGATCTTTTTTCAAATAAAGCTTTTTCTTTTTTTTTTAATTGTTGGGGATTCATTGAGGGTACAGGAAACCAGGTTACACTGATTGCATTTGTTAGGTAACGTCCTTCTTACAATTGTGTCTTAAATAAAGCTTTTTCTTTTTTTTTGGTCCGCAGCCGTGTTTGAACCTGCCACCTCTAATATATGGGGCTGGCACCCTACTCCTTTGAGCCACAGGTGCCTCCCTTAAATAAAGCTTTTTCAATTAAGGTTTTCTTTGTTTTTTGGATTATTTTTTTTTTTGAGACAGAGTCTCACACTGTTGCCCTCAGTAGAGTGCTGTGTCATCACAGCTCACAGCAACCTCAAACTCCTGGGCTCAAGTGATTTTCTTGCCTCGGCTTCCCAAGTAACTGGGACTACCAGTGCCTGCAACAACACCTGGCTGTTTTTAGAGACGGATCTCGCTCTTGCTCAGGCTGGTCTCAGTCTGGCTCAGGCTGGGGTCAAACTCCTGAGTTCAAGCAATCTACCCTTCTCTGCCTCCCAGAGTGCTAGGATTACAGGCATGCGCCACCCCGCCTGGCCTAATTAGGTTGCCTTTTTTTTTTTTAAAGCAGATATGAAAAATGCATTCTGAATAAAATCATCTACTTCTAGACTTTTTTGTATTTTTTAAGTTAATTGGTATGTTATTTTCAACTCTTTGAGTTAGATGATTTGAAGCTACATTAGCAGTTCCTAGTTTCAGATGGTTCCACCTAAAAGTTTGTGAAAATTTTTATATATTCTTAGGCAAAGTTGAAGAAGTAGTTCTTGAAGCTAGAACTATTGAGAGAAATACAAATCCTTATAGGAAGAATGAGAATTCAATCAATGGAATGCCAAATATCACAGTAGAAATCAGAGAACACATTCAGGTATTTGGGACTCTCATCTTACTATTATGTTTAATATTCCAAGGATGTCAGAATTATTGATTGAATTGATTTTTTTAACTTAATTTTTCCAAGCTTAATGAAAGTAAAATTGTTAAACAAGCTGGAGTTGCCACAAAAGGGCCCAATGAATATATTCAAGAAATAGAATTTGAAAACTTGTCTCCAGGAAGTGTTATTATATTCAGGTATGTCGATTGAAGTTCAAACTGTTGACTCCATTTATATGTAAAATAGTTTGCATATTGTGTTAATTTTGAATGAATTTACTCCTAAAAATGAACCATTTCTTATTAATATTTTCAGAGTTAGTCTTGATCCACATGCACAAGTCGCTGTTGGAATTCTTCGAAATCATCTGACACAGTTCAGTCCTCACTTTAAATCTGGGAGCCTTGCAGTTGAAAACGCAGATCCTATATTAAAAATTCCTTTTGCATCGTAAGTATGCCTTATTTGACTTGCCTCTTTAGTAACTGATAAGTTACCCTCAGGCTGATTAGAGCAATTTTAAGGGTGCTCTACATCCTTGCCACTGGACGCATACCATCGTGTCAGCATGACCTGTTGTTAGCATTTTACCCTGTTGCTTTTTCAGTCGTGTGTGTGCTCAGATGTGCACTGTCTTGTGCTTGTGAAGTCTCTTTAGATATTGATACATGAATGCCTACATGCATACATACGCACACAACACACACACGTCTGCATCTATCTGTATACACTCAGACACACACAATTTCTCTTAACTATTTGGGATTTGGGACTAAGTTGCATCATACCTTTTACCATATCATTTTTTAAATTGTTAACATATTCTACCCTATGGCTACACTATTATTAACCAGACTCCATTTTTTGAACACCTAGATTGCTTATTATTGCCTCTGTTATGTCTTTGTACATTCATCTTTGCATAAATCCTTAATTATTCACTTACTAGGTGCCAATGCATAGTACCAAAGAGTATGAATTTTTCTTTTCTTTTTTTTTTATTAAATCATAGCTGTATACATTAATGCAATCATGGGGTACAATGTACTGGTTTTATACACAATTTGAAATATTTTCATCAAACTGGTTAACATAGCCTTCACGGCATTTTCTTATTTATTGTATTAAGACATTTATGTTCTACACTTAGTAAATTTCACATGTAGCCTTGTAAGATGTGCTGCAGGTGTGGTCCCACAATTACCCTTCCCTCCCCCCATCCTCTCCTCTCCCCTCCCCTCCCTCTCCCCTTTCCCCTTCTTCTTGAGCTATAATTGGGTTATAGCTTTCATATGAAAGCTATAAATTGGTTTCTTGGTAGGGCTGAGTACATTGGATACTTTTTCTTCCACTCTTGAAAGACTTTGTTAAGAATAATATGTTCCAGCTCTATCCATGTAAAATGAAAGAGATAAAGTCTCCATCTTTCTTTAAGGCTGCATAATATTCCATGATGTACATATAACACAATTTATTAATCTATTCGTGGGTCCATGGGCACTTGGGCTTCTTCCATGACTTAGCAATTATGAATTGGGCTGCAGTATTTATTCTGGTACAAATATCTTTGTTATACTGTGATTTTTGGTCTTCTGGATATATACCTAGTATACCTAGTAAAGCAATTGTAGGATTGAATGGCAGGTCTATTTTTAGATCCCTAAGTGTTCTCCAAACATCCTTCCAAAAGGAACGTATTAGTTTGTATTCCCACCAGCAGTGTAGCAGTGTTCCCTTTTCTCCACATCCACACCAACATCTCTGGTTTGGGGATTTTGTGATGTGGGCTAATCTCACTGGAATTAGATGATATCTCAAAGTATTGATATGCAAAAGTTTTGATTTGCATTTCTCTGATGATTAAGGACGATGAGCATTTCTTCATATGTCTATCGGCCTTGTGTCTTCTTCAGAGAAGTTTCTCAAGTCCCTTGCACACCCTGAGATGGGATCACTTGTTCTTTTCTTGCTAATATGTTTGAGTTCTCTGTGGATTCTGGTTATTAAACCTTTGTCAAAGAATATTAATTTTAAGATTTAGACATGGGTTTAACTTCAGCCTCATCATTATCAATATGATCGTGGACAAATTCTTTAAAACTTTATTCATCTCAGTTTTACATCTGGAAAATGGGGCTTATACTAGTAACTACCTCTTAGGTTTTGTGTGGATTAAATGGGATAACATATAAATCATTTAACACAATGCCTGGCACATGGTAAATGTCAGATACATGTTTTCTATCATTAGTACTAGGGTAAATTTACAGAAGTGGAACTTTTTTATTAGACTACATTCATATATTTGAGGCTTTTAATATGTACTGGTTCCCTCCAGGAAGATTATATTAATTAATACTTTCAGTTTAACATGAGAGTTTTTATCCCTACTAAACTGAGTGTATTTTATTATGTAATGTGGTATTTAAGAGCATGAAGTAAGGAAACAACTACCTGAGTGTTTTGAAAACATTCAAACTGGTTTTTCTTTCTCTGTTCTCACACCATAACAATCAACACAGAAGATTTTGTTATGTGTTTTTTTCCCCTACACGTCAAACGACAGACACCAGCTGGGTGTCCGTTAATTCAACTCTGTCTACCTGGTGGTAGCATCAGTTGCCACAGAGTGAGGGCTCAGTCCCCAAACCTGCCCCTGCCATCTTTCAGTCACCAATCACAAGTCAGGGCCCCCAGCTTCAAGTTGGGGTTCCCATGACCCCTCTTTGGGTTCAGTTAATGTGCTGGAGCAGCTGACAGAACTCAAGGAAACACATTTACTGGTTTATTTTAAAGAATGTTACAAAGGGTACAGATGAAGAGATGTACGGGTTGAGCTATAGGGAAATGGACACTGGGCTCCACACCTCCCTGGGCACACCATCGTCCAGGGACCTCCACGCATCAGCTACCAAGAAGCTCTGCGAACCCTGTCCTTTGGGGGTTTATGGAGGCTTCATTATACAGGCATGAGTGACAACTGTGTAGAAACGTGATTACAAAAAGCGTAAGATCCAAACCCATGAAGACCTGTCTGTTTAGATTCTTCCTGCCTCTTCATGCAGCTTTCCTGTTTCCAGAGCACAGAGCAAGATCCTGTCTGGAATGGGGTCTTTGACCCACAATTAGATTAGAGATTTGCCTTGGGCAGGTAGAAAGAGGAGGACAGAAAGTCAGGAGAGAGCTTCTGTTTCTGGAGGCTACTTCTGAGGCCTCATATGCCCCAGCATTATAACAAGGAGGATTGTAGTTAGGAGCCAGGATCCATAGACAGAAACTAATATATTAAAAAAATCATAATAATACACTGGTTTCAAATTCATGATCAGACTCTCATTAGCCATAAGAAGACTATGGGCAAGTTATAATAGATGAAATTGTAGTACCTCAGACAGAGTTGTGAAAATTCCTTAAGTAAAACACTTAGAACAGTATTTGGTACCTAGTAAGTTATTGATTAAGTAGTATTAATAATCAAATTGGTAAATAGAAACTACTTTAAAATAACACCACATTTAATTTACTTTAAATATTAGTTAAGCTAATCTTTTTTGGTCCATTGGCCATTTCATGTATTAGCCCATTTTTCTACAGTGTTCAATTTTTGTTGTTTTATAAGGCCTTTTATTGGATAATAACTCTTAATTCAGATTATTCTTAGTAAGTAATTACATTCTAAAAAAACAATCTGTGATGGAGCAGGCTTATGTTTCTATGGAATACTTATAAAGTGTACTTTCCTCACTACACTTCACATTATCTTAGGGCAAGGCCAAGAATCTGCATTTTAATAAGCTCCCTGGGTAATTTTTCTACAAGTGTCCACTGGTTTATATGGGTGGGGAACCTGCAGCCGTAAAGCCACATGTAGGCTTCTAGATCCTTAAGTGCAAGGATCTCTCCATGGCCCCATGTACTTCCCCTTGAATTTTCTTAATTAAAGAACCAAGATTTTCCCAGATGAAGACGTTTCTTGCTAGTGGTCAAGGTAGAGTACTGTGGCATTATCTCTTACACTTGAACCTAATTTTACAGCACAATTAAGGATCTAGATCCTTGACTGAACCTAATTTTACAGCACAAATTATTTTATTAAAAGGGGTATGGAAGGGAAAGATGAAACTTTTCTTGCCACTTTTCATGCTTAAAAAAGAGCAATCTTGAAATTATAAGGCTGCAGATTCCCCTCCCTGCATGGCAGGAAGGTGGTGGGAACAAAGCATAGCTGACAATGACTTTCTAAGCTCAGAGGGAACTAAAAAGAAATAAGGAAGTGTAAGAGGATATGTTTCCACATAAAATGTCAGTTGTGTAAAATGAAATGTCCTGGCAGCTAGAAGCACAAGAAAGTACAGTTTCAGTTGTATTTAGGTGGTCAGTTATACGATCTTACCCTGGAAAATCAAAGCCATAGTAGTTACTTCTGTCTAACCACTAGCAAGAAACGTCTTCATCTGGGAAAATCTTGGTTCTTTAATTAAGAAAATTCAAGGGGAAGTACAACCTTAGAGGAGGAGAGAAGGAACTGGAGGGAAATACAAAGTCAGACCACACGATTTTTTTTTTTTTAAGACAGTCTCTCTCCATGGCCCCAGGTAGAGTACTGTGGCATTATCTTAGCTTTCTGTAGCTTCAAACTCTGGGCTCGGATGATCCTCCTGCCTCAGCCTCCTGAGTAATTAGAGCTATAGGTACACCACAGCACTGGGTAATTTTTCTGTTTTTAGTAGAGATGGGGTCTTACTCTTGTTCAGGCTGGTCTCGAATCTCTGACTTGAAGCAATCCATCCACCTCAGCCTCCCAGAGTGTCAAGAATATAGGCATGAGCTTCACTGCCCCACCTGAGACCACACATTGTCTTAGGTGGTTAATTTTGACTTTTGATGATCCCTTTATGGGTCCTTTGTTAAGTATTTTGAGTTTAGGAGAACTAGCATAAAAAGTTCTTGATATCTCACTTAGAACACAAAGGAGGAGAAAAAACTAAGTCCAAAATAGAAAGATTTCTTAAAAGGTAAAAGATACAGCACCCAAAAGATTTTTCCAACGTACTTCTAATCAATAAAATTTGGCACTTCTCTAGGCATGATGGCTCACACCTGTAATCTCAGCACTTTGGGAGACCAAAGCAGGAGGTATGCTTGAGGCCAGGAGTTCAAGATCAAACCAGGCAACATAGTGAGAACCTATTTCAACAAAAAAAAATTTTTAATTGTCAGATAGCCAGGCATGAGTGATGGGTGCCTATAGTCTCATTACTTGGGAGGCTAAGGCAGGGGAATCACTTGAGCCTGGAGTTCAAGGCCGCAGTGACCTATGATTGTGCCACTGCACTCCAGCCTGGGCAATAGAATGAGGTCCCATCTCTAAAAATAAATTTAAATTAAAAAAATTTGGCATTTGATTAATTCCTTGAATTTTTGGCATGTTTTGCCCAAATAATTATTATTTATAATGTATGTTGCTTATGTTTATTTGAATGTTGAGTTCCTAAAATATTAACAGGACATTTTATAATCATAATTCAAATGTTATTTTTTTGTTTCTATTGATAGCAAGTGAAATTTCAGTATATTTAATCAGTTATCTTTATTTTCCAATTCTTAGTATTGCCTCTAAATTAACTTTGGCTGAACTGAATCAAGTACTTTACCGATGTGAATCAGAAGAACAGGAAGATGGTGGAGGGTGCTATAACATACCTAATTGGTCAGCCCTTAAATATGCAGGTCTCCAAGGTAAGCAAGTAGGATTGCTAGGTAGGCTTTGTGTTTTTCTCTTAGGGTCATCTGGTATCTTTCTATAGAACTTCCTGTACAACTAGTATGGGCTCAGAGTGTGACGGCTTGGGTCTAAATTATGTCTCTGCCTTTTACTCATTAGTTGACCTTTGGCAAGTAATATAACCGCTTTGTTCCCCAAGTTCTACCTCTATAACATGTGAAGAGTATTATCTAATTTAGAAGGCTTTGGGGAGGATTAAATAAGACCAGGTAAAACACTAAAAACATCATGTGGCACAAAGTAATCAGTGTTACCTAGAATTACCAGTTTTGTATCATCCGCAAAGGTCATTTATAGCTCATTATATATGCTTTGACCTTAATTAATATTTCTTCTTTTTTTTTTTTGGCAGTTTTTGGCCAGGGCTGGGTTTGAACCCACCACCTCCGGTATATGGAGCTGGCGCCCTACTCCTTTGAGCCACAGGCGCCGCCCTATAATTAATGTTTCTTGATAAGCTTTGTTATATATAACAAGAAACAGAATATATTTGTTTGGGCCCCAAGTGAGACTTTAGGTTGTAAATAAACTAGTCATCTATTTTCCATCTAATTGGAATTTTTTTGTTGTATATTAGTTTTATCCTATAAAGAGAACTTACAGTAAAATACTATGTAGTTAGAGTAATTGTAACATGAATTAAAGGGACTAAATATTTAACTGTCAGTTTGATCCATTTAGTTGGTAATGATTTCTTAAATACTTACCTAAGAAATTTGCTTTATCACATCTGTATTCCTGGTTCATATAGTTTCCCAGTTATCATGCCTCCTTTTCGGTTTCTTATTTGTTTGTCCATCAGCCTCATCTTTAAGGGCTAATTCTTACATCTTCCATAAATCGTTTCTTTTTTTTTTGAGATGGAGCCTCAAGCTATCCCCCCTGGGTAGAGTGCCATGGCATCACAGCTCATAGCAACCTCCAACTCCTGGGCTCAAGCGAGTCTCCTGCCTCCACCTCCCAAGTAGCCGGGACCACAGGCGCCTGC
>CAUYQV010155456.1:0-23392 GCA_963574575.1 Galagoides demidoff | reverse complement strand
TAGAGTGCCATGGCATCACAGCTCATAGCAACCTCCACCTCCTGGGCTCAAGCGAGTCTCCTGCCTCCGCCTCCCAAGTAGCTGGGACCACAGGCGCCCACCACAACACCTGGCCATTTTTTGGTTGCAGCCATCGTTGTTGCCTGGCGGGCCCGGGCTGGGGATTCTAACCCACCACCTTAGGTGTATGTGGCTGGCGCCTTAGCCGATTGAGCCACAGGCGCCGAGCCTGTGTTAATACTTTTAATTCTCTGCTTCTAAGTCCACCTACATGGGTCCTGTACATGGGGTGGTTGTGTCCAAAAGGCCTCGTGTGTGTACACGTGTGTTAACCTTATGTGTCTTGGGCCATTATACATCTGAGCACTTCAGATTAAAATGGACATTTGTGTAGAAAAGATACAGAGCTTCATTTTCTTGTGGAAGACAGAGCCGCCTCCCTGGCTCCTAGCTCCTGGTCCTCACATAGTATGCAGTGCAAAGCTGGTTACTCTCTCCTCTTTCCTTCAGCCACCATCCCTTTTGGCTGGACACAGCAGTTGCTTTCTTCTGTGTTGTCCTGTTTGTCCTTACAACCACTCAACCCTGGGCAAATTACCAAGCCTGTCTGCCTGAGTCGGCTCATAGGCACATCTAAAAATAGAACCAGCCTGTTAGCTGGAGTTGTTGTAAGGGTAGAGGTGGTTTTTTACTATGAGGTCTGTCTCGCAGGGTACATGTATCTGCTAGCTAGACTACTAAAACAAGGTACCATGGACCAGTGCCTTTAACAGCAGAAATTTGTGGACTCACAGTTCTGAAGACTGGAAGTTCAAGATCAAGGTGTCAGCAGGGCTGGTTCTTCTGGGGCTTTCCCACTTACAGTGGTGTTCCTTGGCTTATGGATGCATGCAAAAGTGGAGTCTTGCTATGTTGCCAGGCTGGCCTCGAACTCCTGGCCTCAAACAATCCTCTTGCCTCAGCCTCTCAAAGTGCTGGGATTATAGGTGTGAGCCAGTGCACCTGGCTCACTTCCCATTTTTATAAGGAGCCTGCCCTACTGTGGCATGACATCATCTTAACTAATTATATCTACAAAGATCCTATTTTCTAAATAAGGTCATACACTGAGGTCCCAGCTGTTAAGAATTCAGCATATGGATTTTGGAGGGACACAGTTCAGCCCATAACACCTTCAAGGAATGGAACCTCCTGTCTTTGTGACTGTGTACACAAAGGGTCAGTCATTGGTGAACAGCTTAGAGTTGAATCTGACAGACAAGACCCTGTGGTGTTCTGTTTTTGTGCTGCATTAGCTCAAAAGGAAGAACATTAGCCCGCCTGGGTGCTAGGACAGAGTTTCTGGTCTAGGTGTTTACATTATTTTAGTCACTTTTTGGAAGTTGGATCTGGGCATAAAAGATAGAAGAGTAACACATTATTAAGAAGCAGCTGTCACAAGCAGTTGTGAAATTCATTCTAGTCCAGCATTTTTCCTCATTTAGCCTGAGGCTGGCAGTCCCTTGGCTGGGCCCTCTCTGACCTAGCCTTTCAGGATCTCCTCAAAACCCCTCCAGAGAGAGCCGAGAGCAAGGCACAGTGGCTCATGCCTGTAATCCTAGCACTCTGGGAGGCAGAGGCAGGTAGATTGCCTGAGCTTATGAGTACAAGACCAGCCTGAGCAAGAGCAAGATCCCATCTCTAAAAATAGCCAGCTCTTGTTGGTGGGCACCTATAGTCCCAGCTACTCGGGAGGCTGAGTCAAGAGAATCGCTGGAGCCCAAGAGTTTAAGGTTGCTATGAGCTATGATGCCAGGGCACTCTCCTGAGGGCGACAAAGTGAGACTCAGTGTTAAAAAAAAAAATTCCTCCAGAGGGGTGAGCCCAGCCCCTATATCTAATCCCAGCAGGTGCCCTACTCCCAAGACCTGAAGCTACCTCTCCCTTGCCTTATCCATCCAGTTGCTCAGGGCACAGGCTATAGCAAAAAAAGATGGCCTGAGGCAGTCAGCCCCAAGAGGAAAGCCTAAGGCACACAACCTGTGTCTCCCTGTGTAGGTCCAGCAGCAGAAAGCAGCAGCTCCTCTTAGGGAGAGGCCCAGGACAGGGAGGGCCTACAGGGAAGGTGGCTAGCCCAGCCTCGGAGCAGCTGGGAGGGAGTCCCAGCCAGGGGAACCATGGTGTGCTGCAGAGGGTATAGGGCTTAATCCCAGCACCAGGGCCTCCCCAGGCACGCCACCCCCACTATGTCTAGATTTTAGCTCAACCCCTCTCTACTGCTGCCTCCATTCCAGGAGAACACCCTCCATCTGCCTTCCACCTGCTTCCAACAAACTGCTCAGTCCGGAAGTATTTCTAGGATAGCCACGGTGAGAATTGATTCAAGCACTTCTAGTGCATATTCAAGAAGAACCTCTGCCCAATCCTACAAGCACAGAGTGCCTGCTGATATGGGGCTATACACCCAGCATGCACACCCTCTCTTCCTCCTCACACTGCCCCATTGGAGATCTGCTGTCACCTTCCTGGATGACAGAAGAGGAAACTGAAGCTCAGAGGTACTTCTCTGAGATCCCACAGCCAAAACGGGCAACCCACGTCTTTGCTGCGTGACTTAATCTTGAGGAATCATGATGTTAATAACAAACACTGCAGGGCACTGGCACTGGTCAAAGAGCCTCTCAGTTTTTTTCCCCATAGTCCTGACAGTGGTCATAATGGTGGTTTCCCATTTTACTGATGTGGAAACTGAGGCTCAAACAGGCTGAGTTACCTGCCCAAGACTCCTGGGAGCTCATAGGCCAGCTAGGTCACCCAGTTCCTTGGCCCTAGGCTTTACTTATAACACTTCTGTGATCCACAACGTGAAACCTCCCTAGCCTCTCTCCTTCACATCCAAGAGATATGCCCCTTTGCTAGGTCTGGGGCTGCCATCAAATGACCATGATCTGGGTGGCTTAAAACAAGAGATTTGTTTTCTCCTGGCTCTGGAGGCCAGAGGTCTGAAGTGAAGGCATCATGGGCCTGGGCTCCCACCGAGGATTTCTGGTGCTGCTGGCAAGACTCTGCCTCTGTCTTCACCAGGCTGTCTCTACACATGTCTGTGTCAATTTTCCTGTTTTCCTTTTTTTTTTTTTTTTTTTTAGAGACAAAGTCTCACTCTGTCCCACAGGCTGGAGCACAGTGGTGATCACAGCTCATGGCAGCCTGAAACTGCTGGGCTCAAGCGATCCTCCCACCTTGGCCTCCTGGTAGCTGGGTCTACAAGGTGTGCCGCACCACACCCAGCTTCTTTTCCTCTTCTTAGAAGGGCACCAGCACTGGGGCTTTGACTTATATCTGCAAAGACCTGATTTCTAAGTAAAGTCCCCATTCTGATATCCCAAGTAGTTATGACTTTGGGGAACACCACCCAGCCCAGGAAAACAGGGTCCTGGATCTTGGTGGCTGCTTTTCCTCATTGTCGTTTGTTACATCAAAATGTTAGTGTTATCCTGGCCAGCCTCTAGGGGAAGATGGAGTCTCAGAAGAGCTGTCCAAGGTGGCATCACACCCTGCCTCCCACCTGACACCAGGAAGTTTGCTGTAGCCAAAATTCTTCCACATCGGCCTAGGCACCCGGGATCCTGCATAGAAGGTCTTGTGCCAAAGAGAGGTCTGTCCATAGACTGCAGCTCTAGATTCCAGAACAATCTCTCCTGGTATCCACACCTGGTGCCCTTAAGAGCTGTAGGAGATACACATGCATGCAAGCTAGAGCACCTGTCAAGGTCTGAAAAGGGATAAATTGAGAAACAGTTACCTCTAGGAGAAGAGTCCCATGGAACGGTGACACCCAGGAAGCACGCCGAGCCCCTTAGGTGCTTAATGAATGCTTGCTGACATGCCACAGAACAGGCCACCAAGGAAAGAGGACTGGAGGCAGCAGCCTCGTGCCCCCCTACCCTAGTGGACATTGTGCTGGACGGTGGTACAGGGTGCTAAGCAGAGTCACTGCCTCCACCCACTCCATGACAAACCAGATGTTCCCAGGCATTGCCCAGTGTACCTGGGGGCAGACCCTTTCCATTGGAGGATTCTATGAACTCCAAAGAGACTCTGCATCCCTCAATAACCTGCCTTGTTGAGATCTTAGAAGGCTGCACACATTTAAATCCACACACTGAGCAGGGAGGGAGAGAAGAGGGGAGTCGTAGGGGTTGGGATCATCTGGTCTGTACCGTCTACCCCATTGGGAATTTATTCTGCTGTCTACTATGAGCAGAGAGCAGACATGAGTTTTTTCCCACATAATTAACATAGTCTCCTCACTTAGCACTTGGATTTTAGGGCTAGATCACTTCTTTAGAGTGAAGCTGTCCTGGGTGTCCCATGGTGCTGAGCAGCATTCCTGGCCCCTCCTTTCTCTGTGCCAGAAACATAGGCAGAGGGGACCCCGTGAGGCCTCAGTACTCCAGTGAGAGAGGAGAAACTGGGAGAGGAGTGGCACTCCAGGGTTGGGCAGCCTTGCTGGCCTGTTGACCAAGATTCTTTCTTGCTGTGTACCCTGGCAGATCAGTGGATTGCTGAGCCTCAGGGCCCTCATCTACGAAATGGGCACAGTTAGGCATTTTGACCTATATCAAGGTGAGGCAGAGATGAGCCAGCAAAAGTAGAGTGACTCATGCAGGTGATAGGCCTGGGGCATCTATAGTACCACGTGAAGAAGCACAGTGAAGTGAGGGATCTGCCTGCTTTTCCCCAACACTCAGGCTCCCAACTTGGACCCGCAGATCCTGAGACAACCTCCTGACTCAAGATGGACAACAAGAAGCGCCTGGCCTACGCCATCATCCAGTTCCTGCATGACCAACTCCGGCATGGGGGGCTCTCATCTGATGCCCAGGAGAGCTTGGAGGGTAGGTGGGCACTGCTGCCATTCTCCACCTCCCTCCCCAGGTACTGGGGAGAGGAGGCTCTAGGGGTGCCCTGGAGAGGCCACTGGGCTCCCATCCAGGCCCTGCCAGTCCTCCATAGCACAGAAAATTGGTGGGGGCTTAGGATCAATACCATTGGATGTGCCCAGGGATGGGGAGAAGCCATGGTGTGGACGCAGCACTGGGCAGGAGGTGGCCAAGCCCTGCTTCCAATTCAGGTCAGAACCCTGGTTCCTCTCATGGAGGTAGAGACTTCACTGTATGCTAGGTGGGCAGAGGGATTCTCAGTGTTTGTTGTCCTGTGCCCAATGGTCTGGCCCCTGTGACAAACCTAGTCATTCAGGACTTGCCTTGGGGCTGACTCTAGCCAGGTTCCCTTGGAGATCTGACAGCATTCCTAGGGACCTTATATCCCACCACCCCTTAGCCAGGCATCCCCAGCATTATGACCCCACAGAGGTACAAGATGACTGCTTTGGACCCAGCTCTGCCTGCAGCTAGCTTTCCCTACTCTCAAAGGATGTATCCATCCTTGAGTTTCCAAGGCTCAAAGTTGATGGGAATGAGGAAAATCCAGAGCAGGAGCTCCGATGGCACAAATAGTGCCAGATGTGTTCTGGGGTCTTTGAAAACAAGCACAACTGGGGAAGAATAAGCATGAGCCTCGCCCTAGACTTTCAGAATATAAGCTTGGGGTTGCATTTGATAACTTGGGGTGACTTTTTGCTTCTTCCAGTTGCAATCCAGTGCCTAGAGACTGCTTTTGGGGTGACAATGGAAGACAGTGACCTTGCACTCCCTCAGACTCTGCCAGAAATATTTGAAGCAGCCATTGTAGGCAAGGTGAGCCTCCAGACTTCCCCCAGCAATGCCCCCAAAATAAGAGCAGCAACAGAGCCTAGGTCCTCTATCTGCATCATCTTGGGGGCTGGAAATAATGGGCCACAAGGAGCATTTGGCCATCATTATCCTAGAGGTGGAGCCTGAGACACAGGGCACTGTGTTCACTCACTTGGGGTCAGGAGTGCCCTGCAGAGCCTTTGGCTCCCTTGGGGCCTAGCCACCCTCTGTGGTATTCCTTGAAGTCAATGGGTGTTGGGCTAGGAAGCAAGGACAGAGGTCGTCTTTGCCTCTGGGGCCAGGAGATGCCACAGGACCTGAGGAGCCCTGAGCGAACCCCACCTTCTGAGGAGGACTCAGCAGAGGCAGAGCGCCTCAAAACCGAAGGTAAGGGAGAGGCTTCCCCATGCCTATAGGAGTAACTGCCTGGATGCGGGATGGGGGGAGGGTGTAGGCCATCTGGTCCAGAGCACCCGAGATGTGCTGTTAGGGGCAGCAAGCTGGCCTTGGGGCTATAAGCACCTTGTAATGACATAGGCACACAGATGTGGAGAAATTACACCCTCATAGCTGGTGATTCTGTTTCCATATGGTGCAGCAATTATTGCCCAAGAGAATTGGAAATGTGTTCCCACAGAAACCCACAAATGTTTGCTGGGCACGGTGGCTCAAGCCTGTAATCCCAGCACTTGGGAGGCTGAGGCAGGTGGATTGCCTGAGTTCACAGGTTTGAGACCAGCCTGAGCCAGAGTGAGACCCTCTCTCTAAAATATAGCCAGGTGTTGTGGCAGGTGCCTGTAGTCCCAGCTACTTGGGAGGCTGAGGCAAAAAGATCACTTGAACCCAAGAGTTTGAGGTTGTAGTGAGTTAAGATGCCACGGCACTGTACCAAGGGTGACCAAAAAAAAAAAAAAAAGAAGGAAACCCACAAATGTTCATAGCATTATACACAAGAGTCAAAAAAATGAAAACAATATTTATGTCCATTGCGCTGGTGAATGGACAGGCTCAGCGTAGTCCATACATATGTACGATGGAATATCACTCAGCCAGGAAAAGGAAAGATAATCTGACGCAGGCTCTAACAAGATGGACCCTAAGGACATCATGTTCAATGAGAGAAACAGACACAGAAGGACACACAGTATGAGACTCCATTTATATGAAATGTCTGGAATAGGCAGATCCAGAGGCAGGCAGGAATAGATTTGTGGTTGCCTGGAGAGGGTATTCTTTTTTTTTTTTAAGAGAATCTCACTCAATTGCCCTGGCTGGAGTGCTGTGGTGTCATGGCTCATAGCAACCTCAAACTCTTGGGCTCAAGTCATCTTCTTGTCCGCCTCCTGAGTAGCTGGATTACAGGTGTCTGCCATAATGCCCTGCTAATTTTTCTGTTTTAGTAGAGACATGGTCTTGCTCTTGCTCAGGCCTATCTCAAACTCCTGAGTTCAAGCAATCCAACTGCCTAGGCCTCTCAGAGTGCTAGGATTATAGGTGTGATTCACTACTCCTGCCTAAATTGTACTTTTAAAGGGTGAGCTTTATGGTATGGAAATTCTATCAGTAAAGCTGTTTTATATTTTTTAATTTTTATTTAAAAATTGTTTTTTGGAGTTAGTCTCAGTCACTTTGGGGTTGAATGCTGTGGTGTTTATAGCTCACAGCAACCTCAAACTCCTAGGCTTAAGTGATCCTCCTGCCTCAGTCTCCTGAGTAGCTGGGACTACAGGCACCTACCACAGTGCCCAGCTAGTTTTTTTTTTTTTTTTTAAGAGAGAGTCTCACTTTATCACCCTCGGTAGAGTGCCATGGTGTCACAGCTCACAGCAACCTCCAACTCCTGGGCTTAGGGGATTCTCTTGCCTCAGCCTCCCAAGTAGCTGGGACAACAGGGGCCTGCCACAACACCTGGCTATTTTTTGTTGCAGTTTGGTGGTGCCGGGTTTGAACCTGCCACCCTCAGTATATGGGGCTGGTGCCCTACCCACTGAGCCACAGGCGCTGCTCCCCAGCTAGTTTTTCTATTTGTGAAGATGGGGTCTCAGTCTTGCTCAGGCTGGTCTCGAACTCCTGAGCTCAAGCAGTCCACCTGCCTTGGCCTCCTGGAGTGCTAGGATTACAGAAGTGACCCACCCCACCCAGCAGAAGCTGTTTTATAAAACACAGGCAGATGCCCATCTCCTCCACCCCCACCGTGAATTGGTACCCTGGGGTGGGAGTGGCAAGCTCAGCCTTCTGTCTTTATAGCTGGATCGGAGGTGGCTTCCATCCTCCACCCCCACCAGCTTAGAGAAAAACCACATTGTATGAGGGTTCTAACAAATGGGCAGAGGCTTGGCTGTCTCTAAAGGAAAAGCAAAATTGATCCCTGGGCTGATTAGTATATTGAGGCTTCTTTTCCCAAGGATCGCCACCCAAACAGCAACAGCTGCCATTGCTTGCACAAGCTGGGCCTTATGGTCCACAGCCCACTCCCATAGCAGGTACAGAGAACCCCACCAGGTCCATGTGCTTCCTGAGCCTATAACTGAGAATTGAACCGCCTTCCTTAAGGACAAGCCCGGAAGAGCCAAGAGGAATGTCATCTAGACCCCTTAAGTCACGTGTGAACAACATAGGTGTTGTTTTCTCTTTCTCTTTAGGAAACGAACAGATGAAAGTAGAAAATTTTGAAGCTGCCGTGCACTTGTATGGAAAAGCCATCGAGCTCAACCCAGCCAACGCTGTCTATTTCTGCAATAGGTACCAGGGCCAAGGGGTGGCTAGGTGGTGGCACATCCTCCAAGAGGCTCAGCAAGGACCTGAGGCAGGGAAGGCCTCTGACAATTAGGGATTATTTAGCGGCAGTTTCAAAGCAAGTGCCAGGCAGCCAGCAAGGCTTCAGGAGAGTCGAAACTGACTTTAAAATGAGATAGTGCAATGTTCCACACAGGATGTTGAACCAAGAAAATAATCCAAAATTTGAGAAAATTTTTTGCATCTGTTTATAGTGGTGTCACTAATAATAGCAAAAAAGCCCCATCTGGCCTTGCTTGGAAAGGCTGAGTAAACCATCAGATGATGTGGAGTGCTGTGCTCATGGGCTTGCAGTGCACAGGGGGAGGGATGGGAAGCAAATCCAGAAGTGTCTGCCTAGACTGCACAGGCAGCACTCTGACTATGACCCACCCTGCTTGGGGTACAGCCACCTTTGTTTTCTTTCTCATAACTTGTGGTTTTGGATCTACTCCGAGCTTAGGGAAAAGTTATAGAGAGAGCAGAGAGTTCCCATCTGCACTTCTGTTGGTGTGGCTGCTTGTTGTGGAGTATCTTCTTAGTGCCTCTCTGTGCTTAGGAAACAAGAAGAAATGTGAGATACTAAAACAAAACAGTAGGGAAATGCTTATACACTGTAAGCTGAGAGCTTTGCTGTTGGCCCCTCGATAGGTCTGGATTATTTTTTAATGTTTAGATATTTGGCAGCATTGAACTAGGCATAAGCTCCTTCTGCTTGCTGCTTTTATCTGATAATAAACCCAAACATTTTCACAAGCTAAAACTTAGTCACGTTCCAAGTGGCCTTTTGGGTTTTGAACCCGTGTTCTTCTCTGGCAGCATCACCTCTTAGCAGCCCCATCTCCCAGATGGGGAAGATGAGGCACATGCCTAGATAGTGTGCCTCAGTGGCCAAGGAACCTGGCTGACTTTCCTCCTACCATCTGCATGCTGCAGAGCTGCTGGTGAGGATCCCTCCTGCCCTTGTTTCCCCAGAGCTGCAGCCTACAGCAAACTTGGGAACTACACGGGAGCAGTGCGGGACTGTGAGCGGGCCATCTGCATAGACCCGGCCTACAGCAAGGCTTATGGCAGGATGGGGTGAGTGCTGCCAGGCAGCTGTCAGGTGGGATCTGGAAGGATCCTGCATCTTTCCAGTCTTCTCTCTCTATACCCGATCCCTTCCCACACAGTCCTTGCCTGTCATGCGGTTCTTTCCATACTCACAAACAATTGTCCAACTGTAGTCCAGTCCTGATGCTAACTCCAGAGTTAGCACGGCCCCTATAGTTCCTATGCTCTGTCCTCAGGCCTACCCCCATCAGGTGCGAGACACAAATCCCAGGGGCTACTGAACTTCTGACCGCCAGGCTGTAAATCTGGGTTCATTTGCTGGAAGGGTTCATGGACTCAGGGAAACCCTTGTGTTTATTAGTTTATCCTGAAGGACATGTTATGTGCAGATTAAGAGGTCCAGGGTACAGTGAGGTTGGGGGGATCTTCAGCACAGGGGCCTCTGTCCCCCTTGAGTGGGATGTGCCAATCTCCAGAAATGGGGTCTATTCAGGGATTTCTCTGAATGGCATAATTCGAGGGATTTTATGACCGAACTCCCTGAAGGTTGGGGAGGGGTGGGGCTGGGAGTTGCATTCTGTCCTCCCTCATGGGCTCTCCAGGGACCCCCACCTGAGTCACCTCATTTGTACAGACTTAGGCAAACGGTTCCTGAGCTGCTTGTACAAGACAACAGATACTCTTACCATTCGGGAAATTATAGCAGTTCTAATAGGGGAACCAGGGTGAACACCAAATGTCCATTTATTATTGCCCCATGTACCCTCCCCCGCTTCCTCAGCCCCCTCCTTTAGACTTGGGAAGTATTTTTCTGCTTGGCACTATTAGCAGGCAGGAGATAATGATATCCCAGGCAGCTTGGGGGTTGCCAGGACCCATAGGGACCAGGACTTAGAGAAGGACCAGGCAGAGTTGAGGCAGACAGGGACAGACTGCCTCCTGGAGCTGTCTCTCTCCTGCAGCCTCGCACTTGCTAGTCTGAACAAGCATGCAGAGGCTGTGGCCTATTACAAGAAGGCCTTGGAGCTGGACCCCGACAACGAGACATACAAGTCGAATCTCAAGATTGCAGAGCTAAAGCAGAGAGAGGTCCCAAGTCCTGTGAGTCCAGTGGGACAGTACTGTGCAGAACTCCGGGTGTGATGTGGGGTGGGGGGGGGCAGGCCTGAGGGTGTCTCACCAGCTAGAGGCTTGGGCTGTGTTTTTGTTGTAAGGGTCCCCCAGGTCCATTTCAGTCTGGTACAGTGAGACGCAGGCATGGGAGTGACTGCTGCAGGGAAGAAGCCCATTCCCACAGAGTCCCTAGAAGCAGGGGCAAGCAGGGCTACCCAGGAAGGTCAGGTTTAGGGGGCATGTGTGGTAGGAGTCTTCACCGTGGCTTTTGCAGGTGAGGCAGCATGAGCAAATTTCAGGTTGGCTAATTTGAATCATGTCAGTGGACCCTGGGCTGCCCCTGGGTGGAGGGTGCTGGAGACAGACAGATTCTTGGTCCTCAGTAAGGGAGAGGTTGGTAGTGTGGGCTCTGGGTCAGTTGGTTTACATTTGATGGGTGTGCTTCTGGGCCTGCCCTTTGCTATCTAGGAATTGGCTGCCCTTGGGAGGGCCCAGCTGTGCCAGCTCTGCAAAGGCCCCAAAATGTCGAAGTGTGAGAGTACAGAAGATAAAAGATATAGATAAAGCCAGGCTTGGTGGCTCACACATTCAATCTTAACACTCTGGTGAGTCAGGTGGATCACTTGAGCTCAGGAATTTAAGTCCAACCTGAGCAAGAGCAAGACCCCATCTCTACTAAAAATAGAAATATTAGCTGGATGTTGTGGCAGGCACCTATAGTCCCATCTACTCAGGTGGCTGGGGCAGGAGGATCACTTGAGCCCAAGAGTGTGAGGTTACTGTGAGTTGTCACACCATGACACTTTACCTAGGGTGAGGGAGTGAGACTCCGTCTCAAAAAAAAAAAAAAGAAAAGAAAAGATATGGATAACATGCTGTGCTTTTCCCAAAGCAGTTGGCCCTATGGTTCATGCTTTGTAGTTCAGGGCCCCCTCTTGTGACAGGGACTGGCTCCAGTGGAAGGAATATCAGGCCCTGTGGGTGACATTGTCTCTGTCCCTGAGGGCCTGCCCATCATGGTCCTGTGTTCAGTTGTCACTAACAAGTACTGTTCTCTTTCTAGACGGGAGGTGTTGGCAGCATCGATATCGCTGGCCTGTTGAACAACCCGAGCTTCATGAGCATGGTAAATGGCCCCTGCCCCTTTCCCACCCCTTGGTGTCCCTCTGTGACTCAGGCCTTCCTCTGCCATGTTGAAGCTTCGCTATGGGCCAGGGCTTCCCAGCATTGGTGTTGTTGGCCTTTGGTACAGAGAAGTCCTGCTTGATGGGTCTGTCCTGGGCACTGAAAGGTGCTGAGCAGCTCTGTCCACTCCATGCCACTGCAGCACTCTTTCTCTGCCTCAGTTATGATGATCAGAAACGTCCCAGATATTTCATGTGTTCCCAGGGCAACCCCAAGCAAGACCCACCAGTAGTGAACACAGCAGGCAAACTACATCTTTTTTTTTTTTGAGACAGGGCCTCAAGCTGTCCCCCTGGGTAGAGTGCTGTGGCATCACAGCTCACAACAACTTCCAACTCCTGGGCTCAAGCGAGTCTCCTGCCTCAGCCTCCCAAGTAGCTGGGACCACAGGCGTCCACCACAGTGCCCAGCTATTTTTTGGTTGCAGCTGTCATTGTTCTTTGGCGGGCCGGGCTGGATTTGAACCCACCACCTTAGGTGTATGTGGCTGGAGCCTTAGCCACTTGAGCCACAGGCGCTGAGCCTACAAACTACATCTTGCCTCTCTTGGCTGAATACTCCAGGAAAATGAAAAATTACACCCCCAACCCCCGAAATGGCTTGGATTTCCTCCTCTCAGTGGGAAGAAGGTGATAAGAATACAGCCACATCCATTTCTTGAGGTTCAGATGCAATAACTCAGCACTGGGTACCCAGGCCACAGGTGCCACCTCTTGATGTCACGGTGCTTATGCTACAAAAAGAGACTTTGTTTGGCAGCAGGCTTCTTGGCTGGGACTCTTGGAGGGCAGTCTCCATACCCATATGTTTATTTCCTGGGTGGTCTCTTCCACCCTTAGGCCCCACTCTGCTGCCTCCCGTGGCCTCGGGGTGCAGTGATTTACCTCAAACTGTTAGAAGAGAAAAACTAACACTGGCAGGTGATAAATGTCCTCACCAGAGCAAGAAGCTGTTGTGCTGTTTTCATCTTTTGTGAATATTGCTGCTGAGAATTAATCAAGTGATCAGCAGTGATTTGCTCTTTGCACTGTAGCCTTGCACCACCCAGAGGTCTTCCTTCATCATGGGAGGAAGATGAACAGGCTCTGGCCCCTCAGATGGCATGTGGGCCTGACTCCTAACATTAGACATCCAGGGTTGGCTGGTTACAGCCCATTGCAGGGTTCTGTTAACAGTTTTATTGGCATACAGCCATGCCCATTTGTATGTTGCTTCCACAATACAGATACGGTGGCAGAGGTGAGTCATGGGATCAGAGACCCTGCATCTAGGAGATGCTAAGTTTCCCACTCGTCTACTTTAAATAGGTCCTGAGGAATAATCCTAAAAGGGAAGTTATTATAAGGAAATGCCCAGTACAATGTTCTTAATTGATAGAACAAAACTGAAAATCAACCAAATCTAGAGTAGACACTGGGAAAAATAACTGGAAGACATCCACACAGTGAAACCTACGCAGCCAGCAAAAATGAGGTGTGGCACTGTGAGATCTTTCTCAAAACAAGTGCCCCAAACAGGTGTTAGTGGTAATTGTGAAGGTTACAACTCGTGCGTGAGGAAAGAAAATCAAACTGTAGGAAAAGGGCGAGGGGATCAAATACCTGCCAAGCTCATGGTGGTATTTGATGTGCCTAAGTCATAGAACCAAGGTTGATTAAAACAAAGATTTGTTTAAGGAAAATAATGTTTAGAAGCTTTTTCTGACAAAGCTATTCTTCTCTTTAGGCATCAAACCTAATGAATAATCCCCAACTTCACCAGCTGTAAGTAGCAACCATTCTTTTTTGTATCCTCTTGTGGTTAAATTTCTTTTTATTATATTTAGATGCACATACATAAAACTTAACATTTTACTCATTTTAAAGTGTAAACTATGGTGCATTAGATGTATTCACAATGTGAAACCATCACCAGTATTTAGTACCAAAATATTTTCATCACTTCAAAAGGAAGTCCTGTCCTTATCAGCGGTCACTCCTCAACCCCTTCCCACCCCTGAGATCCATGAATCTACCTCCAGTCTCTATGGATCTCCCTAACGGACATTTCATGTACATGGAGTCACACTGTGTGTCCTTCTGTGTCTTTTTCTGAGCATGATGTCCTCAAGGTCCATCCACATTGTAGCCTGTGTCAGAACCTTGTTCTTTTTCATGGCTGAGTTATATTCCCGTGTGTGGATGGACCACCTTGTATTTATCCTAATCTGTCAGCCATCACTTGTGCTGTTTTCACCTTTCGTGAATATTGCTGCTGAGAATATTGGGGCACAAGTTTTTGTTTGAGTCCCTGTTTTTAGGTATCTTGGCTATGTACCTGGGAATGGCATTGGTGGCTCCTATGGTAACTGTTTAACCTCTTAGGGAACTGCCATCCTGTTTTCATGGTCAAATTTTAAAGCACAGTTTCTCAGCCATAGCACTACCAGTATCTAGGGCCAGATCATTCTCTGGGGTAGGGCTCCCCTGGGCTTTACAGGGTACTAAGTAGCAATCCTGGCCCCCACTCACCAGTTGCCAGGAGCACCCCCCTCACCCCCCGCCATCCTGGCAGTTAAAAATGCCTGCTTATATGTCTACTGGGGACAGGATCCCCTGGCTGAGAACTGCTATCTTTGTCAAAAAAGGAAAGCTGATGAAAATTCATAGGACCTAAAGGAGGGCAGGCTGAGGATGGATCTCTCCTATCTGACAAGGGGAGGAATTGGTGGGAGTGGGCAGCTGGCCATACATCTGTGAGTCATTGCACTCTCTTGGCAGCATGTCTGGGATGATTTCGAGCAGCCATAACCCCTTGGGAACTACCGGCACCAGCCCTTCACAGAATGATCTGACCAGCCTCATCCAGGCGTGAGTGGACCTCCTTTAAGGAAATGTGGGTGGGTGGATGGGTGGGCAGAGGCAAGCACACAGACAAAAGGGAAGAGGGGACACTGAATGACCCTGCATTCTTTTAGGGGCAGTGGTCCTGAGGGGTTGGGTAGGGGCAGGCAGGAAGTCAGATCTTCTCCTGGGCCCTGGCTGAGCCTCTCGCACCTCTCCCTACAGTGGCCAGCAGTTTGCTCAGCAGATGCAGCAGCAGAACCCCGAGTTTATAGAACAGCTCAGAAGTCAGATGCGGAGTCGGACCCCCAGTGCCAGCAACGACGACCAGCAGGAATGACCAGCCCATGTGAGTCCCTGCCAGGGGGCAGCATGGGTTATGGGAGTCCTATTGTGGTGACTCCAGGCAGTGAGTCTGCCCTGAGTCACTGAGGCCAGGCAGAAGGTTTCAGGTCTCAGGACCCTCCCTTCACCCACCTAGGCTGGGGTTAAAACCCCACTGCTGCCTGCATGCCAGTGTCCAAGAGAGTACTAGTGGCCCCTCTGGGTGAATGTCAGGATAGCCATGGCAGATATGAGAATGAAGTCGCTGGCCACCTGCCTTTGCATCCATGCCCAAGTGGTCTGCCTACTTTTTGTGAGAACTCTTTTGTTGTTGTTTTCTCTCTGTGAACAGGTGTTATGTTTACAGTTGCTTAAAAACATACCCAGATGTCCCAGGTGCATTCCAGAGCCCTTTTGCTGTTCTCCATCCCAGGGGCTCCTAACCTCAGTCTTATCTGCAGTCAATGCTAACTCCCTGTAGTGGGTGACAGGTGGCCCTGAGTCTTCCCTAAGAGGTGTTCTATTCTGCTGTGATAGGACCTGTTTTTATTTTGCCACTGTCTTCCCTCACATATCCACACTTCTTAAAATTTTTTAACCATGCTTACTGTAGAAAGTTTTAAAAGAGGAAACATAAAACACATTAAGAACAACTTTAGCGGCTCAGCGCCTGTGGCTCAAGCGGCTAAAGCGCCAGCCATATACACCCAAGGTGGCGGATTTGAATCCCCAGCCCGGGCCGCCAAACAACAATGATGGCTGCAACCAAAAAATGGCCAGGCGTTGTGGCGGGCGCCTGTTGTCCCAGCTACTTGGGAGGCGGAGGCAGGAGACTCACTTGAGCCCAGGAGGTGGAGGTTGCTATGAGCTGTGATGCCATGGCACTCTACCCAGGGAGATAGCTTGAGGCTCTGTCTCAAAAATAAATAAAAATAAATAAATAAATAAGAACAACTTTAGCAGCAACCAGGACCGTTTCTTCTCCTACTTATTTATTTATTTATTTTGAGAAGAGATGGCATTATGTTGCTCAGGCTGGTTTCAAACACCTGGGCCCAAGCAGTCCTCTTGCCTCAGCCTCCAAGAGTGCTGGATTACAGCTGTGAACCACTACAGCTAACTCTTATCCTTTTAAATAAGTTTTCACTTATTTTTTGCTTTTTGTTTTAAACATAGTCGAGATCAGTTTTATGTTGTTGTAACCTTAAACCCAAAGTAGTTTTACCAACCCTTACCTATATACTAATAGAACCTTCTAGATAATAGCCATGTTCTCTCCCTGCACTGATACGATGCCCCTGGTCACATGTGGCCGCCAAGTGTCTGAGGCACAACTGCTGTGATTAGCCTGTCTGCCTTGGACTCCCATCTGGGCCCTGACTGTCCACATGTCTACCTTCCTCCAGCTGCTCCTGACTGTCCTTCCCGGCCGACTGGGAGCCTTCTCATTTTTTGACATTTTCTCCTGTTGGACCGCTGAAGAGAGAAAAAGAAGAAATTGGACCTGCATGTTCAGATGAATTTTTCTCCCTTTTTTTCCCTTTGCCCTCTCCCCTTTTTTGTATTCCCTTGCAGCCCCCAGACCCTTCTTAAAACAAGAGCCAGCAAGCTGAATGCAGACCAGCAACCATCTCCCCGCTCTGCCCCCAGAAAGCCCAGTCACTAAAGTATTTTCTAGAACTCTGGGGGTGCTTTTTGGGCTGCCTTTAATGAAGTGGCAGGTTTTGTGTTGAGCCACGTGGCAGAGTCTTGTGGCTCCAGGAGCCTTTTTTTAGCCCCTAGTCCCCAATCCTTTTGGTCTGTCTTCAAGAACTTTCCCCGTCCTGTGAGAAGCCACCTTCTAAGTCGACCTCTTGGCTTACGTAGCCACACTAGCCACCTGCCTGCTCGGAAGAGCTCACTGTCAGGTGTGGCCTGGGTGCCAGTGTCCTCTCATGCCCTGTGGGCTGCGTCTTTGCATGAGGAACTCTTTAGCCACAGACATCTGAGAGACAACTGCTGTCACCTGCACCTCGCCGCCTGGAAGCTGTCCTAGGTACCTAGGACCAGTTTCTGTGACTTCTCTTCCAGCTAAGAGTGTTGATAGACATGAATTTCATTTCCTTCCACCCTCTCTAGTCCTCATGACTGACAGCCAGTGGCGTGATCGTGGCCTTTTGTCCTGGCCAGGTCTCTGCTTTAGTTCCTGAGCGGGGGTCTACTTTTAATGTTCCGTTCTGCTTTCCTTGGCCAGGTATTTTAACAGGCCCAGGGTCCTTCATGGCCCCAAAAGCCACTGAGAAGTATGGCCTTTGCTCTTGAGGGTCAAGGGGAGGGAGGTGAGCTGTCTGGGTAGCTAGTTGTGTCAGTTTGTGTGACGTGAGGCTCCCCAGCAGTCTTGGGTTGTCTGAGAGGTAGTCGCAGTACTGTGTTGTAGATAATCAGTAGGAAGAAGGGCCACCACCGGCCATGGCAGTGAGATGTATGCTGACTCCTGTGCTAACCATGGTGCAGAGCGTGACGTGTGGAGAATAAATAGACGTCGCGATCTGTGTCTGACTCTGTGTTTACCTCTGGGTGCCAACACCCTCTTAATCTCAAACTTCCAGAAACCCCCAAGCGTAGAGTTTGCAGATCACTGAGGCTAGTTGTGAGTTAGTCACCTTAGTGCCCTCAACAAGCAACCCCCTGTGTCAACCCTCCTTGAGTTGCCCCACCTTCACCCCTCCAGTCACAGAGAAGAACTGAGATTGGCAGAAGTGAAGTTCCTGATTCAGCCATTATCCCCTATTGGCTGGCTCCCCAAAATCACAAAATGCAATGATGAGATAACAGCTCAGGGACACTCAGTCCACTGAGGAAGACAGAAGGTGAGGCCTGGGCCATGGCTAGAAGGTGGCCAGGGTTCTTCGAGTTTAAGGCAGTGGGTCCCACGTAGGCAATCATAGCACACTTGGCAGTGTCTGGGGACATTTGTGGTTGTCACGCTGCCAGCACCTACAATGGCCAGGATGGGCCAATCCAGAACAATCTGGCCCCAGTGTCCACAGTGCTGGGGAGGTGAGTGCCCAGAATAGGGCAGTGCGTTTCAACCTGTCCAGCCCAGCAATGTCTGTCACGTGGAACCTTGGTAGAAATACAAAGTCTTGGTCCCACCCTAGACCTACTAAATCAGGGTGGGGGTGGGGGTGCCCAAAGTGTGTGTATTAAACCCCCTGGGTGACTCCGATGCACACCAGAGTTTTGAGAGCCACTGGTCAGTCTGCGTGTGCCTCTTAATGTGTCAGCCAGTTCCCTACTGGATCTGCATTTTAAATAAGCAGCCCAGGTGACTACAACACACCTATTTGGAGAACCCCACTTTGAGAAACACCAGTGGACACTATAATACGTGCTGCATATCCCAAAAGCAGCCTGCCTATCCTTATGTCTTCTAAGTTACCTTGTTTCATTGCCTCCCACCTTGTCCACTGCTGTGAGAACCTGCACAGCCTCTTCCAAATTTACTCTAAACCCAGCCCAAGTGCTCAGGACACATCCAGAAACTGTTCAGGAATCACAGGGGTGGAGAAGATGGGGTGGGGAGGAGGAGCTGTCAACATCTCATCCCAGAACCCCGCAGCTTGTGTGCCTTGATGAGAAGTATGTCAGATAATTACCACTTGATCCCACATGAGTTAGAAATAGGCTATTTCTGAATATTCCTGTCAGAGGTGCATTGAGCAAAGAAATGGCAATTAAACTTGGATTGAGTTTAAGTCGTGACTTAGGGTTCCAAGAGTAGGTTGAGACTTGAAATATAAAAGTGGCTACTGCTATCTTTGATTACGGGATGATGAAGACTGTGCTGCCTGCTGCTCTGCACTCCCGGTGTGTAATTCGGAGGCAGCTTGACCCCACGGGCTAAACTATAAACCCTGCCAGATTCAGTCCCAGGAAGCAACAGGAGGAAACGAATTGTGTCTCAGAAAGCCAGGGGTGATTTTCTTCCCCAGGTACACTCGGCAATGTCTGGGGATGTTTTTGACTGCCATATCTAGGCAGAAGGGGGTTTCTGGCATGGATATGTGGATCGGGGGGTTGCTGCTCAGCACCATTGCAGTGCCCAGGGGGAGAAAACCCTGCCATGCAGTATTACTGACACACTATCCCCATAGATAAATGTGTCAAAGACGTGCATGTCCCTAACCAGTTTGCCACCAGCAAATTAATTTGTCTACTGGCTTTAGAATGCCCCTTTATCTTGGAAGGAAAATATTTCACCCCTAACTGGGTGACTTGAAAACCTGAAATTAAATCCATTTCCCCATCTTGCAAGATCTGTTATCTCAAAATGTGAGTGAAAGGGAGAATTTACCTAACAAATACAATCAGTGTAACGTAATTCTTTGTACCTTTAATGAATCCCAAACAATTAAAAAATAAAAGCAAGCTGAGAGCAAGCGCCCAAGAATACAGCCCTAGAACAATGCACTAAGGGAATTCCACACATGGACACCAGGGGGTATCCGCGGGCCTGTCCTGACAGTGCCGCCTGCATCCGTCTGGGGAAGCACCTGGATGAGAGAGGAGGGTACTTGTAGCTCATCCCTGAACAACGCAGCCTGGAGTCCAGATGTAGACCTGCTCCAAGAGATTAGCTCTTAAGCCTGGTCCTCTTTTCGGAATAATAGAGAGAAAACATCCTCCTGAGCAGGGGTGTCCTTCTATGGAGCAGCAAGGGTGCTCTCAAGTGACCAGTGGTCTCTGAGTTGCCTGGTGGGACATAGGGCCAAAGAGAATGAAGCTCTTCAGCAGTGAAAATAGAGGGTGCAGGGTGGCACCTGTGGCTCAGTGAGTAGGGCGCCAGCCCATATACCGTGGGTGGCGGGTTCAAACCCGGCCCCAGCCAAACTGCAACAAAAAGTAGCCAGGCGTTGTGACGGGCACCTGTAGTCCCAGCTACTCTGGAGACTGAGGCAAGAGAATCACCTAAGCCCAGGAGTTGAATGTTGCTGTGAGCTGTGACGCCATATTACTCTACTGAGGGCGACAAAGTGAGACTCTGTCTCTAAAAAAAAAGAGAGTGCAAACAGACTCACAAAGTGTTTCCAGAAACCACAAACTGATTGGCTCAGGGCTGTCTCAGTTCTCTCCCACCCTCTTACCACTGTAATTTTTAAAACGTTTTGGCGGAGCCCATAGCTCAGTGGGTAGGACCCCAGCCACTACACCAAGGCTGGTAGGTTCGAATCTGGCCCAGGCCTGCTAAACAAAAATGACAACTGCAACCAAAAAATAGGATGGGCACCTGTGGTCCCAGCTACTCGAGAGGCTGAGGCAGGGGAATTGCTTAAGCTCACGAGTTTGAGGTTACTGTGAGCTGTGACACCACAGTACTCTACTGAGGGCAAGATAGTGAGACTCTGTCTCAAAAAAGAAAAAAGTCTTGGCTCGGCGCCTGTGGCTCAAGCGGCTAAGGCGCCAGCCACATACACCTAAGGTGGCGGGTTCGATTCCAGCCCAGACCCACCAAACAACAATAATTGCTGCAACCAAAAAATAGCCAGGCGTTGTGGCGGGCGCCTGTAGTCCTAGCTACTTGGGAGGCTGAGGCAGGAGACTCGCTTGAGCCCAGGAGTTGGAGGTTGCTGTGAGCAGTGAAGCCATGGGACTCTACCCAGGGTGACAGCTTGAGGCTCTGTCTAAAAAAAAAAAAAAAAAAAGTCTTATAGAATTTAACAAAGCTACACTGAAGTACTCAAATTGTAAGTGAACCATTTGATGAATTGTGACAAAGGGAACACACCCATGTTATTGGCACTCAGACCAAGAAACAGAACCCAACCAGCAACTTCCAAACCACCCCAAGTAGTGACATCCTAGCATTTGATGCCATGGATTAGTGTTGCCTCTTTTTTATACAACATTTACACAAATAGAATCTGCAAAAAGGTAAAACCATAAGAATTAAGAAGAGAGTGCAGACTATATTCTCTCTCTCGCTCTCTTTTTTTTTTTTAGACAAAGTCTCACTCTATCACCCAGGCTAGAGAGTGAGACCTAGCATCACAGCTACTTATGAAGTTGAGAGAAGATCACTTGAGCTCAGGAGTTTGAGGCTGCAAGTTAGCCACAGGTATGAGTGTCCCACTGCACTCCAGCTGGGGTGGCAGAACAAAACCCTGTTTCAAAAGGAAAAAAAGTGTTATGGGACAGAAAAAGACTTTAGGGAAAAACTAAAGGAATATGAAAAAAAAATGGGCCTTAGTAATAATGTATCGGTATTGATTCATTAATAGCATGACAAACGTACCATGCTCATATAAGATGTTAGTAAGAGAAACTGTGTGGGCAGTATATGGAAACTCTGTAGTATTTTCTTTTTTTTGGAAGACATCTCACTCTGTGCCCTAGGTAGAGCATCATGGCATCCAAGCTCACAACAACCTTTAACTCTTGGGCTTAAGTGATTCCCTTGTCTCACTCTCCTGAGTAGGCAAGACTAGAGGCACTCACCAG
Source organism: Galagoides demidoff (assembly GCA_963574575.1). Lineage (NCBI taxonomy): Eukaryota > Metazoa > Chordata > Mammalia > Primates > Galagidae > Galagoides > Galagoides demidoff. Next base: position 1,905 of record CAUYQV010155456.1, on the reverse strand, counting down.
GACGCCCTGCTAGTTTTTCTATTTCTATTATTGTTTATTTTATTTTATTTTTGAGAAAGAGTCTCAAGCTGTCATCCTGGGTAGAGTGCCGTGGCGTTACAGATCACAGCAATCTAAAACTCTGGGGCTTAAACAATTTTCTTGCCTCAGCCTCCCAAGTAGCTGGGACTACAGGCGCTTGCTACATTGCCCAGCTATTTTGTGGTTGTTGTTATTGTTGCAGTTGTCATTGTTGCTTTAGCTGGCCTGGGCCAGGTTTGAACCTGCCAGCCTCTGTGTATGTGGCTGGCACCCTACCCACTGAGCTATAGGCGCTGCCAGTTTTTCTAGTTTTAGTATAGAAGGGGTCTTGAACTCCTGAGCTCACTCAATCCACTAGCCTCAATCTCAAAACTGTACTATTTCTGTAATTTTTTATAATATGTTTATTCTAAACTAACAAGGTTTTAGGCTGGCACAGTGCCTCATGCTTGTATTCTTAGCACTTTGGGAGCCTGGAAAAATGTTATTAACTGGAAAATGTAGATGAAGAGTATAAGAGAATTCATTGTGCTATTCTTGCAGCTTTTCTATAATTTTAACATAGTTTTGAAACATAAAGTTAGGGTTGGCACCCATAGCTCAGTGAGTAAGGCACCAGCCACATACACCAAGGCTGGTGGGTTTGATGATCTGGGCCCTGGCCTGCTAAACAGCAATGACAACTGCAACCAAAAAATAGTTGGGCATTGTGGTGGGTGCCTGTAGTCCCAGCTACTTGGGAGGCTGAGGCAAGAGAATCGCTTAAGCACAAGAGTTTGAGGTTGCTATGAGCTGTGATGCCACTCTACTGAGGGCAATATAGTAAAACTCTTTCTCAAAAAAAAAAAAATAAAGTTAAAAAGAAGAAATGCAGTATCATTTTTAAAACTTGTTATTTTATTTTATATATATATAGAGAGAGAGAGGGAGAGAGAGACAGAGTCTCGCCATGCTACCCTCTGTAAAGTGCCATTGTGTCACAGTTCACAGCAACCTCAAACTCTTAGGACTTAAGCGATCCTCTTGCCTCAGCCTCCCAAGTAGCAGGGACTACAGGCACCTGCCACAGTGCCCATCGATTTTGTTTTCTTTTTTGTTGCAGTTGTCATTGTTGTGTTTTAGCTGGTCTGGGCCAGGTTCGAATCCACCAGCCTCAGTGTATGTGGCTGGTGTCCTACCCACTGAGCCATGGGCGCCACCTATTTTATATATATTTTTGGAACAGAGTCTCACTCTGTCACCCTGGGTTGACTGCCGTGGTAACTTCATAGCTCACAGTGACCTCAAACTCTTGGGCTCAAGTGATCCTCTTGCCTCAGCCTCCCAAGTAGCTGGGATTACAGGTGACTGCCACAACTCACTGGCAATTTTTCTGTATTTAATAGAGATGGAGTCTCACTGTTGCTCAGGCTGGTCTTGAACTCCTGAGTTCAAGCAATCCACCTGCTAAGGTTTAACTTTTTTTTTTTTTTTTAGACACAGGATCTTGCTATGTTGTCCAGGCTGGTTTCAAACTCCTGGGCTTACGCAATCCTCTAGCCTGAGCCTCCCCAAATGCTAGGATTACAGGTATAAGCTATTGCACCTGGCCTGTTCTGCATTGTTTTCATTTTTATTTCCAAGATTATCATCATGGATTGAACATATTTTTTTTATATTTATTCACTTGTTATATTTGTTCTCCTGTGAATCATCTATTCATCTCTCTTCTCATTTTTATTTTAAGATGATTGTTCTTGGCTCGGCGCCTGTGGCTCAATCGGCTAAGGCGCCAGTCACGTACACCTAAGGTGGTGGGTTCGAATCCCCAGCCCGGGCCCGCCAAACAACAATGATGGCTGCAACCAAAAAATGGCCGGGCGTTGTGGTGGGCGCCTGTGGTCC
>CAUYQV010155452.1:0-11700 GCA_963574575.1 Galagoides demidoff | reverse complement strand
CCACAGGCGCCCACCACAACACCCGGCCATTTTTTGGTTGCAGCCATCATTGTTGCTTGGCGGCCCGGGCTGGGGATTTGAACCTGCCACCTTAGGTGTACATGGCTGGCGCCTTAGCCGATTGAGCCACAGGCGCCGAGCTTTCTTAATTGCCCCTTTGATTGCTAAGCCAGGGAAGAATGCTGCCAGTATACTTCTGGAGCATTACAGTTAAGTTGAGAAATACAGTGATATAGATAATTGTGATAGCTAATATTTTCTGAGCACTTTATATATGTGCCAGGGCTATTCCAAGCAATCACATTATTAACTCAGTTAATCTTCACAACCTAGTGAATTGTAAATACAGATAATACCGAGGCATCTGAGGTTATACTGGTAAATGAGGTATCTGAGATCCAGACCCTTAATGGTCTTGATTCAAAGCCTGAGCAGTTATACGATCCACCATACTTGTTTTCTTTTCATCTTTAATATTATTCTTAATTGTGTGTGTGCAAATATTATATATGACAAACTTTGGGGATAATCTGATCACATTTCTGATTATTAGGGTTATTTTCCAGAAATAGAATTACTGGGTGGAAGGACATAAGCATTTTTTTTTAATTCTTCATCCTTATACCTTTTCTCACAAAGCATAAATACCTTTATAAAAATATCCAGTTCCTATTGCAGCTCCTTGTTCAGAATTTTCAGTATAATGAGGCCCACTCTATGGTGGTGGGCTTTCCAGGATACTTTTCCATACTCATAGATGTGTTCGTTTTTTAGGACCGAGGAAATAATAATGTAATGAGCAATTACGAGGCCTACAAACCCTCTACAGGAGCTATGGGAGACCGACTGACGGCAATGAAAGCAGCTTTCCAGGTCTGAGATAAGCAATTCATTAAAAGAGCTCTCAACAGTAACTCTTGGGCAATGACAAGGGGGAGTCTAGTTCTCCTGAGATGGTAATTAGACTTGTAGACATGATACTAGATTTTCAGGCCTTCTCAATGCTTAGATTTTGAATAAAACTTAACATTAACTTACTTGGAGATGGAGGTGTAAAACCAGAGAACCCTTCGTGCTAGTCATCTGCTTGAGTTACTCCAGGTCTACAACTGCAGTACTGTGTTCCCTCCCATCTCCATAGCCTGTGGTGTTCCCATCACCAAGGCTTCTGTGCTCTGGCTGAGAGTGATTGCCATCTTTTTGGCTAAGACAAGTGTGATTCTGTTATCTCTTAAAACTCCGAACCTTTCTTCCACACCTACCTTTCAGCTAGCTGGTATCCAATTAACTAGCTAGGCCTTAATTTCACATTATATCTCTCTTCAGACTCATCTATCATTTTGGTTCCACAATATTTTCCAGTTTTTGTTAATACATATATTAACACCCCCAAAGGTCTACAGCCATATCTTATATAATCAGACTCACTTCTGTAGCAAAATACATTAATAATGACACTAAGCTGAATAGAAACTAAATAGCTTTATATTAGTTCAAGGTTAGGTTTTGCCATCAAACTTTAAAGTTTTTTTTTTTTTTTTAAGTTTTCAGAACTTTTCTGTTTTAAACAGTAAGTAACAGATTACAAATCATAGATGTGTTGAATTGCTGTATATATTGATGCTTTACTGTCCCTCAGACTGTTGGAAGGCCAGACTGTGGGCCCCGGGATAAGTTGGCTGCTAAGCAAGACAGAAGTGGCGGCAAAAACACCTGGTGGGCCGGATAAATGTCCTCAGCAGGACATTTGGGCAAGTGGGCCATAGTTTGAGGATGGCTGGTCTAGGCAGTCAGGCTATAAAAGTAAATTTCAGCACATTGAGGTCCATCTCTCTACATAGAGTCTTGAACTTCCCTTCATATTCCAAGAACAGAGCAAAAGAGGTAGTGCCATGGAGGCACCAAGGCACTGAAGTCACAGTGCCAAGATAGCATTGTTAGAATTTCTGTATACTTTATCATTTGCCAAGCTTATTTACTCAAGTTTCTTGACCTTGCTATCTTAGTCACCCCTCATGTCTTTTTCTCTTTCAGTCACAGTACAAAAGTCACTTTGTTGCAGCTAGTTTAACCAATCAGAAGGCTGGAAGCTCTGCTGCTGGAGCAAGTGGATGGACTAGCGCAGGGAGCTTAAATTCTGTTCCAACTAATTCAGCTCAACAGGGCCACAACAGTCCTGACAGCCCTGTCACTGGTACCACCAAGAGTATCCCAGGCTTTGGCAATACTGGGAACATCAGCAGTGCCCCTGTGACCTACCCTTCTGCAGCCCAGGGAGTCAACAACACAGCTTCGGGGAACAACAGTCGAGAAGGGATTGGGGGTGGCAACGGGAAGAGAGAGCGATATACTGAGAACCGGGGTGGTAGCCGTCATAGTCATGGAGAGAGTGGCAGTCGGCATGGTGATAGTCCACGTCATGGAGATGGTGGTCGCCATGGAGATGGATACCGCTACCCAGAAGGCAGCAGCCGTCATCCCGATACCCATCGTCATGGGGAAAACAGACATGGAGGAAGTGCAGGCCAGCATGGGGAAAGCCGGGGTGCAAACGATGGTCGGAATGGGGAAAGCAGGAAAGAAGGTTGTAATCGTGAGAGCAAGATGGACCCCAAGGTGGACAGCAGCAAGATGGACAAGATGGACAGCAAAACAGATAAGACAGCTGATGGCTTTGCTGTCCCAGAGCCACCCAAACGCAAGAAAAGTCGATGGGACAGTTAGAGGGTATGTGCTAAAGCGCGCAATCAGTTGTCTTTAATTTTATTTTTAGAAAGATTTTGGTAACTAGGTGTCTCAGGGCTGGGTTGGGGTCCAAGGTGTAAGGACCCCCTGCCCTTAGTGAAGATTTGGAGCTTGGAGATACTACTCCTTCTTGGGAAGCTGCTTTGGTCCCTAGAAGGGAAAGCTGGGAAGCTTCTTTTGACTCTAGGTGAGTTGTCATGAGTGTAAGTTAATACCTTGCAAGAAAGGGCCATATAGGGCACTCACTCTAGGTTTATATTATATGTAGCTTATATTTTTTACTAAGGTGTCACCTTACAAACATCTATAAATCGAGTTCCTTTTCTTAGCTGTGTGGCCAGGCAGTCCCCTTTATAGGAGTTGGCTTCTGCAAACCTCATTGAACTTTTGGTAAGCAGTTTGGTGTTTCCAGACATTTACAGGGAAGAGAGATGTCTGATTCTAAGAGTTGATGCTAGGGTTCCTCAGCCAGGTTTGTATCCAGCCCTGAGACATACAGAAGCAGCTGCCTTCCAAACCCAAGCTTTGAAGATTCCCAGAGCCACTGTGATTGAAGGGAAAAAATGGCCCTAGAAATGATTCCAGGGTTGCTTCCAGTCTGAGGTGTTGCTGAATTTAAAATTAAAAACAAACAACAAAAAACAAAACAGCTTTTTAAATGTCTTCTATTTCATTGTATTTTTTTTTAACTTGCCCCAATGGTAGGAGTCTTTTGCCGAAATGATTTTGATGATTTTTGTTCTATCTTGTTTATAAAAGGAAAATATATACAAACTTTGAATTTTGTGATTTTGTGAAGGTTTCTTTAAGATGTGCATTCCTTTCTGCTTGCTCTCTAGTAAATGTTTTACTACTGGGACCTGTGCATTGTCTGTCATTTCTACTAAACAGCAACACAGTGTTGAACACTCAGATGTTGGGAAGCACTTATTAAACTATCAGAAAAGACATTTCTTCCACTGCCCTGGTTTTATTCAAGAATAGGATGGGGGAAAGCTTAAGATTAAGCCCCATATCCCCAGGATTGGGCTACAATGAGTGCCACCCCACACTAAACTTCCCCTTATGGTTTCACTCTGACTTTTTATCCAGTACCCCCACATTCTTCATGGAAGGGTTGTAGGGTCTGTAAAGACAGTTTAGCAGTACTTTCATGGGAGACCTTGAAGCAGGAGAACGTCTTCCTCTCTGCTCTGGACCACCATGGGAGTTCTATATCCATGCAAGCTGGCCAGAGTGGGCCATACCAACTCTTCCCCTAGTCTTCTTAGAGGTCCAGTAAGCATTGCTCACTTCCGCCTGTGTTTTTTCTTTTGCTCCTTACGCTGCTGTGCTCTTTGGTCCTTCTTCATCCTTGAGTCCACCACCTTAAAATGGCCTCTAACTCCAGTGGGCCGGCGCACTTTCCGGCCTACACCTTTTTTTGCTACGACGTAGGTAACTTGGCGTTTTTCCTTGCCAAGTCCAGCCTTCTTATAGAGACTACAGAAGGAAGAGAATAGGTTAGGGGCTTGTTTGCTGCTGCTTTAGCCTTGCCCCGCCCCCCACCCCCGGTGTTTTCCCCATTACCTTCGCAGCTGTGCCACTTTTTCTCGTTCTGAGATGTCTACTGTGTTCACCACAGCTTCTGCCTTCTTCCTGGTCTGTTCCAGCTTTTTCAGCATCTGGGAAAATACCTCAGTTAGATGACCTATTCCCCATTCCTCTCTTCCCCCAACCCCCAATCTCAGGCAGCTACTTTTCCTACCACTTACCCTCCTTTTCTTCCTGGCCTTGGCCTCAGCCACTTTTTTGATAGGACGAGCATTGATTTCTTTCCAACGCTTCCGGTAATGCTCCACCTCTTTCTTGTCAATAGGTAACTGCCTTATCCGGTGCTGCTTTTCCTCCTGCACAAACCATTCTGGAAGCTCCCCCTCTTCCTCATTAAATGAATACCTGGGCAGAAAGGACACCAGCCCAGTAAAGTAACCAACCACTTCAGGCTTTCTAAAAAAGAAAACATCCACTTTACCACTTCCTGGGTGACTTATTTGTCATGGTTTTCTGGCTTCCTTACCTGTTGAAGGAATTATCTATGAGGTCTCTCTTGGCCTTTTTGGAAGAGGCAATAACAGCACCTAAAGCAAGGCCTTCAGCATCAAGTATCTGATGTTTGACTAGTGTGGGAAGGAGAAAAAAAAAATCAAAGCTTGATTCCCAACCTTGACACTTTGGCTGGTCTCATTCCACAGCATGCAAAGCTCTCACCTGGGTCCTCGATAGGCACTATCTCAAACCCATCGTCATCTGTCTTAGGCCCACGGTTGCGCTTCTTACCACGGGGTGCCTCCCACCTGTGAAAAGGGGAGAACCAGAGTGAATATCCAGCACTCCCCCCACCTCGCCTCAACTCCTTCCTATTTACAACCACTGAGGAATCTTAGAAAAATCCTGCCACCCAAGCCATACTCCAGGACCTGTTCTACCAGAATCATTAATTAGTACAGTGTTTTTAAAGCTCTCTATCTGCAGCCAAGGTAGAGAAATGGTTGAAGTCACTGTGCTTCCTTGCCATTTCTTCTCCCATCAACTATAAAACTCACCTTTCTTCATCCTCACTGCTGCTACTATCCCCACTGTCTGAGGTGCCATCTCTTTCTTCCCCTCCAGGGCCAGCGGGAGCTTCTGTCCCGGAAGAAGCCTCTGTCCTGGAAGAAGCCTCTGTCCCCTTAGAGGCCTTATTGTCACAATGGGGAGACTTTTTCTCAGTCTTCAAACTGGAAGGTGGTGGTGATGGCAGTGGCTGCTGCTGCTGCCCCTTCCGACGGCTCTCGTACAACAGCTGAGCTTGGCTGATCTCCAGGGCCTCATCAGTATGATCCTCAATCCCACTGAAGCCTTCCTAGGGGTGGGGGAATCTTTAGCTACCTTCCTTCCAGGGTATGGTAGTTTTTGTCAGTCTTGCCCCCCCTGCCTCTTACCTTTGAGAACCACAGGGTGGCTTGTTCTTCCTGTAGCACTGCCTTTTCCTCCAGTGGTACCAGTAGTGGATTCTCTTCTTCCTCTTCCTGTTTATCATCCACTTCAGTATATTGCACACTATAGACCCAAAGGAAAGAAGGGGGAGGGCTCAGTGACCCTGAGTGCCTGTACTCTTTGCTCCTCTACTTCTAATGCAGACATCACTCCTCCTTACCGCCTCTGGTCCTTGAGACCTTGATGTCCCCTGACTCCTGCCAGTTCTTCTGGTTCCAGGTCACTATCCAGAGATGTATCATCCTCCTCCTCAACATCTGACACATAGATGTCGTCTCTTGGCAGATCGGACAGAAATGTGTCTGCAGCACTCATATCCCCTTTTGTTACTTCCTCTAACAACTAAGGTTTAACAGAAAAAGAAGAGATCCAAGTATTGAAAATGAACATTCTACTTTTTCCCCCATGTCTGTTACTGATCCTCAACAATGTTAGGAAATACATTGGCAGCAAATATATCATCTTAATATAGACAGAGAAGCTTAGACCTAAGTAAGTGATGGGCCTGTTTAAAACATCCCATTCTAATTCTAGGCTAGATTACTGATTTACCCCACTCTGCTGTGTTGCTTTTGATGGTAGCACAGACAGGTTTTTATGAGAACTTTTTTGAGATAGAGTGTCTGCTGCTCATGGAAGGCATAAGCCACTGCACCTGACCAAGGGTCACTCACTATGTTCTAATGCTTCTCTTGTACAACAAAGATAAACTGGTTATGACATCTCCACACGGGGTCATTTTGTTTATGATGCTTTTATGTATTCTCTAGTATTAAGCAGAAGTGAACTAATGTGAAGAATGTTACTGTCCTCTGAGGGAAACCCTCTGTTCACCGTGCTTATAACCCAAGTACACTGGCTGCCTCTACCATAACCTGAACTCTTAGTCCTGATGTTCTAGTTCTATAAAAATAAACCTATCATGCTCATACATCTTCCTAACGTTACAATTTTAGGTGTATTATTTCTTTTTGGCCTTTTTGAGTCATGAGACTCTTACTTTTCCCCATCTCCCCCTCACCAAGTAATCTTATGGGTAAAGACATCATTATCTGGTACACTTTAAAAGACATTCAACACCTCTACCTCCAAACACCCAAACACATCCTCCTGTCTCCTCAATCTACACCCCAACCCCACCTCACCTGGTGACCCCGGATGGTACGCAGGGAGAACATGCCAGTCTCCCCTTCATCTGCAATGGAAACCCCAGGCAGATCCATCTTTAGCTCCACACGCTCCCGCTGCTTTCTCTGCTCACGTAGTAGCTTCTTTTTCTTCCTAAAGGGACAGATTGAGGGAATAAAACTGCCAAGCTCAAACTTCCTATTCAATGCCTTTCATTCTCTTCTCCCCCCTCCACACACTGAGGAACTCTGCACAGAAGATCCCAAGCCTCCTCGGATCTCTTCACCTCTTTAATTCTGCCACCTCCTGGGCCTTCATCTCCGCCAGGGTCTGATTGAGTTGTTCCTCCTCCTCCTCCTCCTTAGAGGGTTGCCTTGTGGTTGACTCTTCCTCATCACCTTCTTCTTCTTCTCCTGAGCTGAGGCTGACAGAACAGTCCAAGGAGTTTCGTTACTTCCCCTGATAACCCAAGTCAACACTTGCCCTGGTTTAGTTCCCAACTCACCTGATGTCCAGTGCTTTTGCTTGCTCTTTCAGCTTCTTGGCCACATATCGCCGAAGCTTTGTTCTCCAGTTCAGTAGGGACCTGCCCCAGAAATATTACTGATCTTACCTTTTCCCTCTTTGACCTGCCCCCTTATCTGCTTTAGGCACTCCCCAAATCTCAGGCTTCAGCCACATAAATCCTAAAGTTCAGGGCCCCACTCCAAACTTCTAGCACAGCAGCACCCTGTCCCAGAGTTCCAACATCATGGCGTTCAATTGCCTTTATCTTCAGAGGTCCTGGTCCCTATACTGTCCCCTCTCCAACTACATACCTGAGCTCCTTACGCCCTAGCACTTTGATGTCCTGACAGCATGCCCGTATGTCTTCAGTGGTGGCTGGATGCTGAGCCAATTCTTCATCATCCAGCAAGATCTAAAAGTGTTAAGGAATATTCTCAGGCCATGTTTCTGGGCATCATTACATCCCTCAAGTCTAGGAACTCACTTCGCTGGACTTGGACAGGAAGTCAACAGGGTTGGCAGCTCGAAGGAAGTCAGTGACGGAGGTTCGGTGATACAAAGTGAGGTCACCCTCAGCGTAGCCTTCGGCCTTAGGGAGGGAAATAAAGAAGGCTGGGCATTCCCTTCTGGGGAATGTAGGACCCACCAGGTCCCTACAAAGTTGCAGGACCTGAGGATGGCCCCATTCCCCAAACATACCTTTGGTTTCTTCTTAGTCACCAACTCAGTCACAGTCTTTGCCTGAACTTCAACTTCCTTGAAGGCGAATCTGGGGTCAAAGAATTTGCTATCAACCTTGTCAGGAGCCAGGAATCCTAAAATGATAGGATGTATCAAAAAGTGTGCTTTGGTAGTTGGGAAGCTGAGTCAAAAGAAGGAAATGATGCCTTGGCATTATCACCTTGGCAGACTACAAAGATCTCTGCAGATTCATGGCGAGAAGCTTGAGGCTTAGTGGCCTGGACACGGCGAAACAGTTGCTGAAAGATCCACAGAAGAGGCTGATAATCACGAGAACGGAAAACCTTTGTGATGAAGCAGCCACCACGAGCCAAAAAATCACAAGCCAAACGCAGAGCCATCAGTGTCAAATGAGCTGTGGGATAGAAACAGTCAGCTGAGGACCTCTGCAACCTGACAGGACATGCCTACCTCCACCCCTACCTCCTCTCCAAGCCCCACACTCCCTGCACCTTGTGAGTAAGCATCATGGACCCAACTAGCCCCAACGTTGGGAGCCCCATCATTGAGCACGACATCAACCTTCCAGGTCTTCAGTTCCTTCCTCAGGGCCTACAGAAAAGGAAATGGATTACGGTAACAAAAAAAGAATGGTTAAGAATTGCCCTGCTTCTAGTCTTTTCTTTAGTGCCCCGGGCCAAATCCTATGCTAGGTACAGGAGACACAATAGTAAACAAAAACAATACATCACTGTCTTCATGGCACTTACAGTCTATTAGTCTACCTGAAGGGATCTTACTGAAGCTCTCTGCCCTTCCTCCAATTCCAAATATCTTCTTTCCTGACTCTAGCTGAAGTTCAACTAGAACTATTAAGGATCTTATTATAGAAGTCATGCAAGAACTTCCTCAAAGCATGATGTTTGCATATAAAGGGAATAAGAAGGCTCTCGCCTGTGGCTCAAGTGGCTAAGGCACCAGCCATGTACACCCAAGGTGGCAGGTTCGAATCCAGCCTGGGCTCGCCAAACAACAATGACGGCTGCAACCAAAAAATAGACGGGTGTTGTGGCAGGCGTCTGTGGTCCCAGCAACTTGGGAGGCGGAGGCAGGAGACTCGCTTGAGCCCAGGATTTGGAGGTTGCTGTGAGCTGAAATGCCATGGCACTCTACCCAGGGGGACAGCTTGAGGCTCTGTCTCAAAAAAAAAAAGGGAACAAGAAAAAAGAAACTCCTATTACCTGCCTGCAGCGTTCTGTTGTGATGTCCTCCTGGAGAGTCACCACGTTGGGGAGAGGCTTGATAGGAACCAGATCCACTCCTGGAAGAAATCAGATCAGAGTATTCTAAAGAACTTCCTCAAGCAAGGAGGAAAATACAAGATAAAATTAGCATCTCATACACTCACCCCAGCAAACACCCTGTTACTCACCCACAATAAGACTGGACACAGGCATAAATTTGGCAGCCACCTGCAGCCTAGGAAAGAAATAAAGATTAAAATATCTGGGACTCTCCCTTGCCATCCCTTACCAGTGTGATCTCTCACTGGTGTTGTCAGGAGCCCCTGCCAAGCGCAGTGAGTAGCCAGAGCCATGTCCTATGTTCATATTCCAAGCCTTTTCTTTGCAATCAAGAAAAGAAACTGCCCCCGAAGTTTAAAGAGAGACCTATGCTCTGGGGTGCAGAGAAATGTGAGGCTGAAGTTATGTATTGGGGAGAGGGATCCCGAATCCCTCAGCCCTCCAACAAAACCCTAAGTAAGCTGGGCAGGGTCGGAACCCATTAGGAGCAATCTGCTTCAAGAGTTACCATCCTCCTGGCGCAGCACACAGGTCCAGCAAGGCTCGGGCTTTCTGCAAGAACTGAAAGCGGCGATTGAGCTGTATCAGCTTGAAAGCAGAGCGGGAACGGTAACCTGGGGGTAACGACAGAATCCGCGGAGTGCTTTATTAGCAGGGTGCTTGGTCCTCACAACCCACCACCCCTTCTGAGGAAGAGAAACCGGGGATCTGAAGAGCGGAGGCGCACCAAAGGAAAATCGCTCGCTCGCAGATGGAGCGAACCTTGACCTACCCGTTTCCTTCGCCAAATGATAAAATTTGTCCCGTCGGCTCTTTCCAACTTTGCCCTTCTTGCCCATAGTGGAATGGGCGAGTGTTGCTCAATCTGGAGAGAAAGTAAAAGTTGGAACTATCTCTTCCTGGATCACTAGATTCCGCTTTCTTTTTCCCACTTCGCACAGCAATCACACTCGGGGCCTTGCTTCACACGCTCACCCCAAAACCGGGGCCGTTTCCACACTTGCAGCCGCACATGCAGGCCACAAGTGTACTTCCGTTTCCGCTTGGGCCCCGGTTCCCGTTTTCCGTCATTTTGAGCGTGGCCATAAATATTCTCTATGGCCTGTCCCCAGGTATTACAAGTTGGACGTTGGGACCAGGGGGCAGTTTACAAGAACTAAAAACTTACTTTCTAGGAATTAGTACTTAGACGTACTATTCCTTCTTCATTCCCTCTCAAAGCTCCTGAACTCAATAGTTGCCCCTCCCATTATGGCCTCCGTTATTTATTATCGTCTCGTCGCAGACCCCGCCCATTGACCCGGAACTCTTCTCCGCTGCGGGCATCGAGCCGCAAACCCTGGCTTCCGCGCCTGCGCGCCAAGGCATCTTGGATGCCGGCAATCTCTGCTGAAGAGGGAAGATGGCGCTTGACGGACCGGAGCAGGTATGGCGGCGGCTGCGGCCAGGCAGAGACCGGGGATGGATGAAGAGCGGGTGTGATCAGAGGTGGGCGGTGAGCTGGCACAGGAGGGTCGGGTGGGTTGAGGTAGGTGGACCATTCCAGACTGGGGCCTGCGTAGGGCCGGATCTGCTGTGTCAGCGCTGCCCTGGTGAGTAAGGGCAGGGATGGGAAAGGATGACTCGGTGGAAGCGGAGTGAGAGGAACGCTGAGAGCGAGAACTGCCAGGACTGAGAGCCGGCGGCGACCCGGCGCGGTCCTTCCTGCTGGCAGGGTCTGCAGTAATAACACCGCGGGTTCGTATAGTGCTTGACAAAGTGCAAAGCGCCCGACGTATAGCGTCTCTTGATTCTTATGATGAAAGTCCTGTGAGGTAGGCGGCGTTCTCATTCTCCTTATTTTAGTCATGGGAAAATGGAGGGTTCGAAGGAGATAAGGAGGTTTGAGAACCCAGATATTAAGCTTCCAAAGCCCAGAGTCTTTACTACACAAAGCTGCCAGGTATTAAGCCTTCTGGTGAAGCTCCCTGGAAATGGCATTACCCCTTGGATGTTTAGCCTGTTGTTTAATAATTATCTTGTGTTTTCAGATGGAGCTGGAAGAGGGGAAGGCAGGCAGCGGACTTCGTCAATATTATCTGTCCAAAATTGAAGAACTTCAGGTGAGGCCATACTCCAGAGAAGCTGGGAGGGGAATGAGAGTCCATGGAAGCAGACTTCTACAAATCCCTGTTCTTTTTTTTTTTTTTTGAGATGGAGCCTCAAGCTATCCCCCTGGGTAGAGTGCCATGGCATCACAGCTCATAGCAACCTCCAACTCCTGGGCTCAAGCGAGTCTCCTGCCTCGGCCTCCCAAGTAGCTGGGACCACAGGCACC
>CAUYQV010155448.1:0-37153 GCA_963574575.1 Galagoides demidoff | reverse complement strand
TTCCTCTCTGAAGACCTAAAAGAACTATACATTATCTGACTTCTATTGTTAAAGTTAAAGGTTAGGATAAACAGAGGAGTAAAACCTTTCTCTTCTATGTACTCAATTAAATTTCTGAGAAACAGGATCCATGACTGTTTTTCTACGGTTTTGGAGACCTTGCAGTTACAATGGAGTATTTCACTCACATCATTATGATGGAGTTTTTCTTTTTACTCACATCAACCTTTGAGTCATGTCCTCTGCACAGATGGGCTGTTTCAACCCTTATCTGACAGTCTGACTTGACTGCACAGTCGGGGTTCCCTGTAGGAGGTTTTTATGCCTGGGCCCCAGGTCCCCACCATGTTTTCCCAGGTTGCTTAGGGCCTCGACAAAAGCACATAATACTCACAAGTCTTTCCACTCAGTTCTGGAATTAAAAGAGCACATTTCATTTAATTTTTGTGGGGGTTTACCCCACAAAAGGGAGCAGGAGACACATTAAAGAACCCAATAACAAAATACTTTAAACCTTCTCCACCCAACAGGAAGCCCTCCTTGTATAGACCATTGAAAGTATCACTAGCCACCTTCCTGTATATTCTTATATCTTGATTTTTGATAGATACTACCATGAGCACAAAGTTCTTAATCTGTCTCCTGTCCACAACTCTGTTGGAGATGGAGAAAATTCCAAAATATTTCACAGAAAAACACAAAGGGTAGCAATAAGGCAGTGATTTTCTTTCTTTTTTCTTTCTTTTTTTTGGAGGCAGATTCTCACTTTGTCGCCCTTGGTAGACTGCTATAGCATCATAGCTCATAGCAACCTCAAACTCTTGGGCTCAAGTGATCCTCTTGCCTCAGCCTCCCAAGTTGGACTACAGGTACCAGTCACAACACCCTGCTATTTTTAGAGGCCTGGTCTCTCACTTGCTCAGGCTGGTCTTGAAATCCTGAGCTCAGGCGATCCACCCGCCTTGGCCTCCCAGAGTGCCAGGATTATAGGCATGAGCCACCACACCTGGCAAGTCATTGGTTTTCAACCAGGGTGCAATGAAAATTTTTAAAGGTCATTAATTGAATTATTTTTGGAAGAAGTTCAAAGCACAGTACATATATATATATATATATATATATATTTTTTTTTTTTTTACTCTTTTTGATGAACATAATTTAGGTGTGCCGTGGAAGTTTACCTATAGGTTCCAGTGTGCCGTGAGATGTAAAAGGTTGAAAGAAACTGCAAGGAGTGAGAAATTAGCCTCAGACTTCGTATCAACAACCCTTTCTGCTAGAAGACTATGAAATGGCCTCTTCAAAATGTATATCAAATACCATATTTCCGACACATCTTGAACATTCAGAAAATTCAGAAAGCTTTACAGAGTGTTCTGTGGGCTCCTACTGACAGTAAGTGATGGAACCCCCTAGAAGTAAATCCATAGAGTTGGAACCAGCACCTGGAGGGCCGGTTAAAGGTGCGTTGGTTGGCCCCATCCTGGAGTATCTGATTCAGAAAGTCTGGGGTAGATGGAACCTCTAATGCTGCAGGGACCACACTTTGAAAACCACTGGATTTGTTCTTATTCACCAGTCACTTCTATTCTTAACCTTTCTGGATCATTCACTCATGTTACTTAATTGGCCATGGTTTAAAGTTAGGATTCCAGCTTTAAATCTTACCTGCAATACTTTTGCTGATTAATAGGCAGTATTTTTTCATTTTTAAAAAGGCCAGTTTTCACAACTAAGGAGAACTACCAATTAATTATTTGGTCATATATGAACATATGGTATGCCTTTTGCAGGGGGAATCACCTTTATTAAGAAAAGAAAGTTACTAAAAAGAATAAAAATGCTTTATTAAACTTCTTTTATATATCCTGTACTATATCCTGATCTGAATGTTCATGTCCCTCCAAAACTTATATGTTGAAATACTAATTCCCACGGTAATGGTATTAAGAGGTGGGGCCTTTGTGAGGTGATTAGATAAATCTTGTTCTTAAAAAAGTGGCTCAACAACCTGATTCCCCCTTCCACCGCATGAGTACACAGCTAGAAGTCATTTCTGAGGAGCAAGCCCTCATCAGACACCAAATCTGTTGGCACTTTGATCTTGGACTTTCCAGCATCCAGAACTGTAATAAGTAAATGATTATTGTTTGTAAGTGACCCAGATCATGGTATTCTTTTTATGGCAACTTGAATGGACGAAGACATTCTGACTAATTTCCATTTATGTTAATAGGTATATGCCATTCTCTAGTTGCAGGTGTACCTGGATTCATGGCCTTGTTTGTCCTCTTACTAGCAACAGTGCCTTGGATGTAGAAAAAAACTACATTTTCTATGCCTCAGCTTCCTTCTCCACAAAAATGAGAATGGGATACTCATGGCCCCTCTCCCACAAGATGACGTTGGTAAAGATTAATTGAGGTGATGCCCTCAAAGCACTTAGCTGAAGGCTTGGCACCTGTCACAGTGACTATGAAATTGATGATTCTGATAAAAGTCATGTTGTCCCATCTCAATTCTTTTTGACTTTAGCAATAGTGCGTTTTTATGATTATAATAGCAATACCAAATTTTGGTTTTGTGTAAAGAATGTATGGGTTTCTAGGTTTCCCACACACAGATTTAACACTTAGGTGAATGATTGCAATAATGGTGGGAAACCCTAGAACTGCATAAAAAGAGAACATGCATTTGTAAAGAATCAGGAAAAAATAATAGGTAACACCGAAAATAGCATACAGAGGTTGGCGTAAAGCAATGAAGTCAATGACTGATATTTTGCATGTCAGAAACCAAACCTTAAGGAAAGTCAAATTTCTCTCCTTATTACTACTGCTGGCAGAAATGTGGTTGACACAGCAAGGCTGCCAGTACACCTCACAGATGGAGAAGAGCCACGTTCAGTAAAATGGAGGAAGGATTTGAAGTATCTGAGTTCACAGTGTATAAATATGAGTTCTACTCTGAAATAGGGGGCAGGATTTTCAGGTTGCCTTTGTGTTACTTTTATTGAAATTAGCAATAAGTTTCAGCTTTGTGGGATATATGAAAGAGCGGTATTATTAGAGTACCTTTCCTTTTAAAGTATTTTATATCTCATTATGCTAGATAAGCACATAAGATGCTAGATTCGGCTTTCTAAGGATAGTTTGCAAAACAGAAGTAACAGTAATACAAGTCAACTTAGTATTTTGTTCATTTTCCCACATTGCTGTGCTTGGAAAAGATGTATTTCAAGTTTTTCAGTGAAATATTTGTTAAGTATGTTAGCCATTAAAATGGGTTGTATAAAAGGATATCCTCATGCAGTGATATTTTCCTCTTTCAGGACCTGAATGGTACTTAAACAGGGCATAAAGCTCAGTAGAATCAGCTTGTGACTACTTTATTTACCTCTTAGAGAATCAGTTCTCTTCATCAGTAACTCCAGTTAATTACTTGACGAGGTAACATGCTTATTTTTCCATTTGGCTAAACATGGATTGCAAATGAGAAACTTCCTTACCATTAAAGCAGACAGAATGTGAGAATACTAGTCAAGGTATCAGAAGACCTGATTGTGGACTTGGCTCTATTACTCAATACTATGTGACCTTAGTAAGTCATTGTTTTTGTGACAAACTTTAATTTTCTCATTAATGAAATAAGGATTTTAAGAAAGTCATTTCTAACGACCCCTCTAGTGAAAAAAAAATATTTTTGATACTAAAGGGGATAAGTGAAGCTAATTGGAAAAGCATACGAGATGATATTCTTAAAACTAGATAATTAGCTTTGGAAAGTTAATATTCCTGTTTGTAGTTCTAATAAAGCAGTTATCTTAAGATAACACATGACAATAGTATTCGCCATTTAAAACAGCCAATAGGGCTCACATGATGATAGTATTCACCATTTCAAATAGTGAATAGGGCTGAGATGATGGTAGAAAGAAAAATAAAATTCTTGCCCACTTAAGAAATTCATTTATGGATAGGCGCAGCAGTTCACACCTGCAATCCCAACACTCTGGGAGGCCAAGGCAGATGGATAGGTGAGCTTGACCTTGAGTTCAAGACCAGCCTGAGCAAAAAGCAAGCCCCTGTCTCTACTACAAACAGAAAAACTCAGGCAAGATGATCTCTTGAGCCCAACAGTTGGAGGTTGCTGTGAGCTATGACACCACGGTCCTCTACCCGAGGTGACAGCTTGAGACTTTGTCTCAAAAAATAAAATAAAATAAATTCATTTGTGTTTGCTTATTGACACAGCATCCAGAATTCTTGCTACTGTTCAATTTTTATTTTCTTCATCAGTTGGTCATAAGAGAACTCCTTGGGAGCCATAGGTATAGATGAAATGAGACCCTGGCAGAGAGGCACAATTGACCCCTGAAGATTCTATAATCTGCTTGTTCCTTCAAGACCAGATCATTGAAATGCCATTTCAAACTGCCTGTCAGCACCATTTAATAGGTTTGGAAATAATATATTGAGTTGCAACCAGAATTTAAATAGAATAAAACAGAATAAAAATGTTTACAGTGTACTACACATGGTGAAGGCATGTTTAGTTTTGCAAAACATGTTTTTTCTCAAATTTTTGAGTGTTTGTGTAGGGTGGAAAGTACATACACAGGATAATATATATTTTGCAGTTTTTGGCTGGGGCCAGGTTTGAACCCGCCACCTCCAGTATATGGGGTCAGCGCCCTACTCCTTTGAGCCATAGGCACTGCCCAGGATAATATTTTTTAGAGTGTGTCAGCCAAAACAATTTGTAAAATACTCGAATTCATGGTGAAATGACATTGAGCATGTCTGCATTAGTGGTAAACAAACACAAGATCTGGTAGTTCTAATTTGTGGTGATCAATTTGAATATCCTGATATACTGTGTACAAGCATTCAAAACTCCTGAGCCCAGTAGCAGCCAGAAACTGTTTCTCAAAAGAAGTCCAGTTGTTTGCCATAAAGAGGTTGGCTTTGCTGAAGTATTCTGAGGGATGCTGGTTCTCCTATAGGACTTGCTGTAGTCTGTACAGAATCCCAAGACTTCCAACATCATGTACCTGCTAGGCCGTACTGGTTGTGGAGCCTGTTTGGATGGCAGGCTGGCTAAAGAAGAGTCTTCTCTTGCTCTGAGCACCACTGAAGGCTGGCAGCTTTTCAGGCCACCTGGTAAAAGGGTCAAAGCAGGACACCAAATGTGGTGGAAATTGCCTCCAACCTCGAAAGGGCCTCACCAATAGAGCGTTCCTTTTCCAACTTCTCTGTGTCCTTGTGTTTTAGCTATTTCTCCTATAAATAGCACACAAATGGAATCTGAAAAACACATTCTAATAATTTCTGTCTTTTAAAAGACAAATGTATATATTGATATATGCTTGGCATGTTTCATTTATTCTTTTAATTTTATTTAATTTAATCTTACTTTGTATTTTCTATCGATTTCTCGGCTCTCACTTTCATTTGAGGGTCAATATTGAATGAAATCTGTGCTAGGCCACTCAGTGTGCTATTGGAATCTCAGTTTTCAGGTAGGTGCTTCGTTATTGGCAAATTTAAAGTGATTGAAAGTTGTGTTCTTTCCGCTTAGTTGAGTACCCTAAATTTTTATTTCCAAATATATTCCTCAAATAGTTTCTGGTATATATTAAAAAATTCTTCAATTTTTGGGTATGTATTTTCTTTCCTCCAGGGTATAAATTTGTACTGGACTCTAAGAGCTGGTTGGGATATTACTTTACTAAATTTTGAAAAAATGAGAACTGGCTTCCTTTTGGGAGAGAATTATCTCAGGTATAGGAACCCTAGTGTCCTAAAGCTAGAAGAGGAATGGCCTTGTGAGGCAAAGGAGAGACGATAGCAGAAGGGGGAGGGGAATAGCTGCTTTCTTGGTAGGAGGGACGCAGAGGGTAGTAAATTTCATAGTTCCCCAGTTACTCTTCTGATATTCATATACACCCTCCTCTCAAGTCTCAGGGCCCCATTTGTTCCACATCAATTCCCCATTATACAAGAAACCACTCCAGGTAAACTCTGAGACTGATTTAGAGCTTTTTAAAACCCTTTCATTCTAAGAGTTAGGAAATTCTTTCACTTCCTAGATGCTGTTCTTCTATTTCTGGTACTATAGTCGGTTTGGCTACCTGGGAGTAACACAGTATAGAACAGTCTTGAACAATTAGGAATTCAGTGTGTTAAATTCAATTAATGTGTTAAGAATTCAAGAAATGTGTTGAATAACAAACACAAGTAAAAAGGGAATTCATAAATAGAACTGAAGCTTACCCAGAACGTACTAGAGAGAATCAAAGAGATGAAAGATGTAAAAGGCAAGTTCAATTTCTGTGGGACTATAGTAAACTTTTTTGGCACATACCTCTTTGAAATTTGAGAATAAGAGGTTGGAGAAAATAGTAGGGAAGCAAAATGCAAAGACACTATGGCTGAGGATTTTCCATATTGAAAGATAACAGAACCAGTGTTAAGAGTCCCAAGGAGATGGGAGGCCAAGGCAGGTGGATTGCCTGAGCTCACGGGTTCGAGACCAACCTGAGCAAGAGTGAGATCTCATCTCTACTAAACATACAAAAAAAAAAAAAAAAAACTGAGGCAAGGGGATTGCTTGAGCCCAAGAGTGGAAGGTTGCACTCTATCCAGCTTGACAGCTTGAGACTCTGTCTCAAAAAAAAAAAAAAAAGAAGAAGAAGAAGAAAGAAAGAAAGAAACCCAAAGAGAAATAGGCAAATTTTGTTTTTGTAATAGAAAATTTCAGGATACAATTTAGAAAAAAAAAATCTTAAAAGCACCACAAAAAATTAGATTACTTATAAAAGAATAAGAATTAGAACTATCATATAACACAGCAACAAATGAGCCAAAGAAATAATGTCTTTAAATATGGAGAGAAAGTGACTGTCACTCTAGAATTATATTTCCATTGAAGCATTTTTCCAAGTTTGAGAGTGATACAAAGACAAGTTTATGCAGACAAAAACTGTGAATTTTACCACTAACGTACATTGCTAAAGGAATCTCAAGGATGTACATTAGAATGATGGAAAGTGATTCAAAAAGGAAGCTAGGAGATGTAAAGACTGGTGAGCAAAGAAAATGGAAATCTGTGAGCAACCTGACCAACCATCTAATACCTAATAATACCTGATTTGTGAGTTAAATAAAAAAGAAGAAAAAGAAATAAAATCCTAGAAAAGTAAAAATATGGGACTTATGGGCCAAGTGTTAACTACAAATACATTTACTTTGAACAAATGGAAATAGACTAAAGTTTCTAGAAAAAAGGCAAGGGTAGACAGAGTGGAATACATACCCAGCTTTTTTTATCTTACTTAATCTAATATACCACTAAATGAAAGGCACACTATTATTTAATAAATGATTAAAAAAGAAATAAAGCCAGCTGACACCTGTAATCCTAGCACTCTGGGAAGCCAAAGTAGGAGGATTGCTTGAGCTCAGGAGCTGGAGACCAGCCTGAGCAAGAGCAAGACCCCATCTCTACTGAAAATAGAAAAATTAGCTAGGTGTGATAGCTGACGCCTGTAATTCCAGCTACCTGGGAGGCTGAGGCAAGAGGATCACTTGAGCCCAAGAGTTTGAGTTTGCTGTGAGTTATAACAACATGGCGCTCTACCTCGGGTGACAGTGAGACTCTGTCTCCCAAAAATAAATTGAATAAATAAATAAATAAATAAAAAGAAAGAGAAAACATTGCCTATTAAACTATTAAACTATGCTTTACTATTAACCTTGTGTGATGAAAGTTCTCTGTTACCCATAATTAGCCATAATTAGCCGTGGAGGCCTCCTGGGAATTTATTTTTATTTATTTAGAAGGATTTGGGATTGTTTCCATCTTCAGTTGCAGGTATTAATATGTGATACATAATCTTTTTGCATGTATCTGAGAAATAATACGTAACTGCGTTCTTGTCAAGATCTTCCTGAAATCACTTCCTATTGACAAAAGATTCAATGACTCCATGAGATATAATTCTAAACCTATACATACTCAATAACAGATTTTAAAATATGCAAAGGAAAAAAATCTGTCATCCCATTAGAATATTAATAAACCTTCCTCAATAATAGATAAATCAGAAAACAAATAATAATAGACATAATATGAAAAATACAATTATAAAGTTTGCTCAGATAGATAATTAAAGGAATCCCCAAACTGCCAAATATGCTTTTTTTCAAGGATGCATAGAACATTTACAGAAATTGCCAAGCATTATGTAATAAAACAAGTAAAATAAATTTTAAAGAATCGATATTTTAAGAGCATATTCTGTTTTTAAAAATGCACTCCGTTCCATAACAAAACAGATAGCTTTGAAAAGTTAATCATGTGAAAAATTTAAACTACATTCTCTCAGAAAGTATAGGCCAAAGGAAAAAAAATCAAAAAGGACCTAGAAAATATTGAGAACCAAAGAATAATAAAAACCCTACCTGTCAAACCTTGAGGTTTAAATTAAAATAGTATTATAGGGAAATATGTACACCTAACTATTTATATTAGAAGAAAAAAATCCTAATAATTCATTAATTATATAATTAAAGAGATGTAAAAAATGAACCATACTTTCATAAAAAACAGAAATGTATTAAAGAGCAGAAGGTAAGGAGAGAGAATAACACATGCAAAGACAGAATCAAATTGGAAAAAGTAATTCTTTGAAGAGATGGTTGCATTGACAAAGTTTATAAAAATTGATCAATTAAAAGCATAAAGTATAATACTATCATTAAGGAACAGAGGATTTAAACACCAATGAGCCAGATATTAAAATGATGAGAAAAAGATATCATGAACAAGTTCATGCCAATAAATGTGAAATTAGATTAAGGTAAAATAACCTTAGAGAAGTGACCTATCAAAACTAACTGAAAATGAAGACATTGATGTTCTAATAACAATAAATGTTTATCCCATGAAGGGAAAAAATCAGGCTCAGATGATTTTACAGGTGCATTCTATCAAATACTAAAAAATAATATATTTTAAAACATTCTTCCCGAGAAGAGGAAACAAATACCACTTCCCAACTTCATTGATGAGAGGACTATAATGTTGGCAAGAAAATAAAATAATGAGAAACCAAATAGAGAATAATAAAAACTACCCTGACTCCTGAACATAGATGCAAAAACCCCAAATAGAGTCAGGCAGAAGTCATGCCCCTTTTAAAGTAAGAGTATTATATAAATAAATGTAAAACATTGAAATTGGTGGGGAAACATGAAAAGACAAAAATCCTCCCATTTGATCCATCTAAGTGTATCGTCTTTGGCATTGTCAGAACCATCTGTAGAATTTTCTTCCTGCAGGTTGTCAGAAAAAAGCAGCATTATTTGTGCTGGACCCTGAATATTAGCAAACCAACTCTAGCAATTGTTAAGCTTTCCTTTTAAAATCAGGAACAAGTTATAAATGCACCTTATAATTATTTCTAACCTATTACACTTGAAGTTTTATCTAATATAATAAACAAGAAAAATAATGCCTAAGAATTGGAAAAGAAGAAAGAAAACTTCTATCTTTTGCAGCTTAATTATCTGTATAAACAATCTCAATTTTCTGCAGACAGATTATTAGAATTAATAAGAGTATAGTAAGATCGCCAGATATACGGATAAAATGTTAAAGGGAATGACACTTCTGTATGCCTGTAAATAATAATTAAGAAATTTAAACAAGTATTTATTTTAACTTATAACAGGAGCCAAAAAAATATGATAGGAATAAATGGAAAGTAAAACACTAACATTCTTCAACATTAAGTTGAAAAGATAAGACCTGCCTAAACAGAAACATATACTGTGTCTATGAATAGAAAGACTCAACAAATATATGATTTTCTCTAATAGATTCAATTGAACAGTCAATTTTTGAATCAAATACCCAAAAGGGTTTTGTCTGGAATTTGACAAGCTGTTTCTAAAACTTGACTGCAAGAACAAAAGATCTAGAATAGCTAAAATATTCATGGAGAAGGTGAAGGAGGAGAAAGCGGAAAGTGTCACACAGAAAATACATCATCATAAAGAAAATGTAATTGAGACGATGCAGTACTGGTGTAGAAACAAGCCAGTGGAACCAAGTAGAGGGCAGACCGAGAATTAGGCCTAGGTATACATGATTATCTGATATATAACAGAGATAGAATTCTTAGTCAATTGGGCAAGAATGAACTATTCCCAAATAGTGCTAGGACAATTTTCCTCCTATAAAAAAGAAAACTTGACCTCTGCTTTTTACAAACACACACAAATCATTTCTATACAGATTAAAATGGATTTGTGAAAGACAGACTTTAAAAGTTTAATGAAAGCATGGAATGGATTGCTTAAATAAGGTATACAAAGTTCAAGCCATATAAAAAAGGATTAATATACTCAACTACACTAAAATGAAAAACTTCTAATCGCTGAACAATAGTATACAAAGAATCAAAGATCAACTACAAACTAGCTCAGGAAAAGATATTTTTAAAGTACACGACTGAGAAAAACCTTATATCTAGAATATGTAAAGAATCTCACAAAGCAATATGTGAGAGTAATACATTATAAAAGTGTATAACGTATAAACAATACATTATAAAAGTGGGAAAATGTAAGAAGTGGCATTTCACAAAAGAAGAAACAGAATAACCAATATCCATATGGAAAGGTGTTTAACTTTATGAATATTTAAGAAAAATAAAATTTAAATTATAGAAAAATAAAAACAAATTGTATTATCATTTTATATCCATGATATTGTTAAACCTTAAAAGATGGATGATTCCAAACATTAGAAAACATGTAAGATAACTAGAACGTCCAAAGTACTGGTGAGAATGTAAATTGCTACCACTGTCCAGAAAACAATGAAGCATTAATTAGTGAAGTGAAGGTTATGCCTACATGGTAACCCTGAAATTCCTTTTCCAGGAACGTTTCATAGAGAACTATTTCTACGTACAGATCTTGAGATCCATACACACGTGTCCATAGAGGCATGTTTTGAAATGGATGAACACTAAATAATCAATGGATGGGAGAGTAGAAAACTAAATTACCTTAAATTCATATAGTTGTATGCCATACCATTTTGAAAATGAATGAACTGGGATAGCAATGTGGGTGAAACTCAACACATAATATTTGGGGGGTAAATGTCACTGAAGTACACATAAGAATATGATTTATTGGCTTGGCGCCTATGGCTCAATCAGCTAAGGCACTAGCCATATAGACCTAAGGTGGCGGGTTCAAATCCCTAGCCCCGGCCCGCCAAACAACAACAATGGCTGCAACCAAAAAATGGCCAAGCGTTGTGGCGGGCACCTGTGGTCCCAGCTACTTGGGAGGCTGAGGCGGGAGACTCGCTTGAGCCCAGGAGTTGGAAGTTGCTGTGAGCTGTGATGCCATAGCACTCTACCCAGGGGGATAGCTTGAGGCTCCATCTCAAAAAAAAAAAAAAAAGAATATGATTTATTACAAGCTTATGAAAGTTAAAAAGCAGACAAAAATAAAAAGCATATATCTTAGGACATAAATTTGTGGTAAAACCATAAAAACTATCAAGGAAATGATGAATGCAAGTGGGCAGGAATGGAGGCCCCCTTAGCATACTGAAGTTGCGGCTTCTTGCCTAATTTTTAAGCCAGGTTGTGCCTATTTGTCTTATCATTCCTTCTTACATTGTTCATACATGTCACACAGTCTCTTTCTGTACATGTCATCATTTTTGTAGCTTGTGTCCACAATGAAGGGATTTGAACTTGATTTTAAGATGCTGTCATCAAAAGCAGTCAGCCTCCTGCCATCCTTGTGCTTAGCACAGATTAGGACTGGTGGCCACTCTGTGTTTTTTTAGCCTTCCGTTGTTGGCACTTGATTTGAGATAACCACTGGGAATAATTTACTAGCCTCTTACTACTGCATGCCAAAGGCCGAAGTTCTAACATTTATGGGATGGCCTTTTATGCCACTTTAGTCTTAACCAACCCAAGTATGTCCCTTTCATTTCCTGAAGCTTTGCAATTTGAAACCTGCTCTTCAATATCACCTTCTGCATCATTCAGGGTTCTACCTAGCCTGGCGTATGTTTGTTCTTAAATATGCTGATGCTTACGAACTATTGCAAGATACCACACAGAAAATAGCTACTTATTTTGCAAAGAAGATTTCACAATGACATTCTGAAGACCCAGAAGAAATTGTAGAAATGATATCAAATTCAAACAGGACCAGGTATAAAAAGGGAAATTAGAGGCTGCCACAACTCCTTGCAGTTATACTTTGAAAACAGACCAATCCACTGTGGCTGGAAATGAGTTGTTCTTTAAAACAGTAAAAGTGATAGCCCGCATCACAAAGTCCCACGGTTGTGGAGAAAAAGGAATACTTTCATATGGTTGGTGAGATTGCAAACTAATACAGACTCTTGGGAAAAAGTATGGAGAATCTTCAAAGATCTAAAAGTCAGCCTTCCATGTGATCCCTCAATCCCTTTACTAGGTATCTACTCAGAAGAAAAAAAAAGACATTTTACCATAAAGACATTTGCACTAGAACATTTATTGCAACTCATTCCACAATTGCCAAGATGTGATATCAACCAAGTGCCCATCAACTCATGAATGGATTAATAAACTGTGATACACACACACACACATATACATACATATGTGCCATGGAATACTATTCAGCCATAAAAAGATAGAGATTTTATATCTTTTGTATTAACCTTAATGGAGTTGAAGAACGTTTTCCTTAGTAAAGTCTCACAAGAATGGAAAAGCAAGTATCCAATGCACTCAACATTAATATGAAGCCAGTAGATGGTCTAATACATTCTCACATGAGAGAGGAAAAACACAATTAAATCCAAGGGAGGGGGGACAGGAAAGAAGGGGGAGGTGGAAGGGGAAGAAGGATGGGGGAAGAGGGGAGGGAGAGGGGGATTGGTAAGCTCTCACCTAACAAGCACAACATAAGGGTATATGGTGCACCTCCTGGGTGAAGGCCTCAACTACAACTTGGATTTTACCAAACAAATGGAAACCTAAACATCCATACCCTCATATTAACCTGAAATAAAACATATATACACAGACAATAAGAGGAAATCCCAAGAGTCAGTCTTTCAGGTTAGACAAAGAATAGAACATTTCAGTGTTAATCAGAAACAGGTATCGGTCGGCAAGTGAATGGAAAATCCACCCCCCTTAGTTCTGATCACAGGAAAACTGACCTGATGAGGAGACAGAGTCAGTCTAGGGACTACTAGACACTGCCCATCTCAGACAATTGCTAATTATTGCCCTAGGGCAGTGGTTCCAAAGGACTGTTCCTTCTCTTGGTCGTAGGTGCTGAGACAAATAGCTGGAATCAATTCAAGATAAAAACAGCTTTTTGAAATGGGTCAGAAGAAAATCTCTGTAAATGAGTGAAGTGGTTGAAAGAATAAAATAAAAATATGTCTGGCCTGAACTTTACTACTCTCTGTAATTTTGGGGTGAGGTGTGGTGAAATTTTAAGTTTTAATCTTATATATAAACAACTATAAAAATAAAGTATTGCAAAAGTAGCTGCAGTAATCATTTCCCATAAGTTCCTATTAATGGCTGAAAACCATTTGATACTGGGATATTTTCCTTTGAAGTGTTGTGAATATGCAAATACATGAATGTATCTGTTTATGGGTAGTGTTTAGTTGGGTTTTATGCTGAATCTCCTCTTCTCTTGTATTTTGCATTTAAAAATACTGAGTAAACCTTGGCCAGGCATAGGACCACATGTCTGTAACCCTACAACCCTGAGATGCCAAGGCAGGTGGATTGTTTGAGCTCAGGAGTTTGAGACCAGCCTGAGCAAGATTGAGACCCCTATCTCTACTAAAAATAAAAAACAAAAAACAACACCCCTTCCCCCGAAAACCTAGCAAGGCATCATGGTGGGCACCTGTACTACTTGGAAGGGTGAGGCAAGAGGATCGCTTGAGTTCAAGAGTTTGAAGTTGCTGTGTGCTATGACACTGTGGCACTCTACCCAGGGCAACAGAATGAGACTGTCCAAAAAGACTAAATAAATAAAAATATTGAGTAACTCTTATTTAGCCAGGAACTTTATGTGATTAAGTTCATACCCTAGTTTATCTAATGGCAATGAATGTGCAGAATTAGTATTATGATTATTATTTTTTTTGAGACAGAATCTCAAGCTGTGGACCTGGATAGAGTACTGTGGCATCTATAGCTCACAGCAGCCTCCAACTCAGCTCAAGCAATCCTCTTGCCTCAGTTTTTCTATTTTTAGTAGAGATGGGGGCCTTGTTTTTGCTCGGGCTGTTTTTGAACCAATGAGCTCAAGCAATCCACCTGGCTCAGCCTCCCAGAGTGCTAGGATTACAGACAAGAGCCATCACACCCAGCCTATATGCAGAAGTATTAATACTCAAGCAAGCATTTCTTATTCCTGCATAAGCTGTCCAGCTTCAAGTTCCCAAAACATAAATAGTCTTTCCTCTCTACAGGAACTACAATCTTCCCTTCTTTTTTATCCTTCACCTTTCATTTACTATAGGCCAGAAATCTGCTAAATGCTTTATGTACATTATCTCAATTAATCCCACCACAACACTCTGAGGTCAGTTCACCCTCTACTTCATATCAGAGCAAATTAAAGTGCAGAGGGGTAAGGCTGACACATGGCTAATCCATGGTGATGTTGCCCCTCACAGCTGCCTCTATCTGATTCACTGGGATCACAGCCTCAATTGACAGCATCCAGTGATTTTTTTGGATTTGGGGCCCAGACACAGGGAGTAGTTAAGGATAATCACAAGTTACTAACATGTTTACACCAGTGACCAGGAAAGCAAATAAGAGCTATACAAGCCAACTTGATGGGAAAAATCGTTCAGTCTGAACAGACTGAGATCAAGGTGTCTGGGACACCCAGGTAGTGTCCTCTTAAGAGTTAAACAAGAGTGTATCATGGTTTAGAAAGAAAATATAATGGGAACACAAAGGATGCATTTAGGGTACAAGAGGGTAAAAATTCAGAGAAAAAAATCTTCTGGGATGTAAAAATAGTACAACTATAGACATGCATGTATAACAGAAAATGTAGCCATATTAAGGAAATATGCCTATTCTTTGATCAGAACACAAAAAGTTAAAATATAACAGATACAAAACTTCTTAATTTGGCTTACTTAATGATTTGCTATTGAGTTTTATAAAAGTCCAGTATAACCCCAAAACACAAAACTTGACTTAGAAACCAAGTCAAGATTGATCTCAGGCTAGAATAAAGTGGAATTTGATTATGAAAAGTTTCCCATAGTTTGAGTTGGTGTTACACAATGAAGTCACTACCAACCCTCGTTGGTCTGAGAACTCTTAGGAGTGCTACATGCCCAGAGACAATAAAGAGTAATCAAAGAGGAATTCAAGAGTTTCTAGTAAGTTCTGTTCCTCAGTCCTTCAGTGCCTATCTTATTTATTTACTAGTACTTATTTTTTATGATTTTTTTTTAATAAGGAGAATGTCTATAAAACCTTCTATGAAGTTTTAGGTAAAGAAGACTTACCCTTCATTCTTGTCTTATTTAACACACAATCACGAGGAGAGAGAGAAAAAAGGGAAATGTAAAAGAAAGAATGAAATCTGATCTAATTTAAGCTCCAGATGAACTTTCAAACATTACAAGGCATTAAGTATGGTTACATAAATTAAATAAAAATATTGAAACTTCTTGCTTATGCCACTATGCCATATGCTCTAATCACTTTTAAATCCCTGGTTAGACATCAATTTTTCTTTAAAGGGAGCTTAAACACAAAAAGAATGGAAAATTGCTAACTGGGATAGGTAATAATCTGCTTCCAAATTTTTCATTTATGTCACCAAA
This sequence comes from Galagoides demidoff, assembly GCA_963574575.1. Taxonomy (NCBI): domain Eukaryota; kingdom Metazoa; phylum Chordata; class Mammalia; order Primates; family Galagidae; genus Galagoides; species Galagoides demidoff. Next base: position 21,229 of record CAUYQV010155448.1, on the reverse strand, counting down.
GGGAAGAAGAGTCCTCATTTAGTACTGTGTGCCAATATGCTTCCTCTAACTTATTCACATTTCTTAACTCAAATTGCTCATATTTCTCCTCATAAATGTCACAGAATGTCTATGCAAGCTCATTTTCATTGGTTCCTATGAAAAGCTTGAGAAGGACAGCCAGGAAATAGTCTCCCTCTCAGGTTCACTTGCTAGATTGCTTTCAGAACTCTTTGGCTGTGTCTCAGTCTGGTTTGTGCTGCTAGAACAAAAAATACCTGAGACTGTGTAATTTATTAAGAACAGAAATTTATTTCTTACCGTTCCAGAGGCTGGGAAGTCCAAGGCCAATCAAATCCAGCAGTTTCAATTATCTGGTGAAGGCTTCTCTGTACCTCCACTTCTAAGTCCTAAGGAGGGAAGAAATGCTTTGTCCTCATATGGAAAAAGAGATGGAAGGGCAAAGGGGACAAACTTCCTCAGTCAAACCCTATTTTACCACCATTAATCCATTCACAAGGGCCCTCAAGACCTAAAAACCTCCCTCAAGTCCCTACCTCTTAACACTGTTGCCCTGAGGATCAAATTTCCAACCCATGAATTTAGAGAGACACATTCAGTCCATCACAAGCTGTACAAAGAAACCTCCTTATGAGTGTTTGAACATCCAACTGCCAACTAAACTATGGCTGTTTATTAGAGTAAAAAGTATCAGATAGTTTTGACCCTGAAATATGTAAGCCATTTAAAAATGCTCAGCTGTCTGTTGTATACAGAGGGACTTGAATGTAGAGTCAATTTCTCCTCTCACAGCTATAGAATTTATGTAAGACATGTTCAAAATAACAGTTGAAATCCATAATCTGTCCATAAAATACATGGTCTAAGCACATTCATATATCATCTATTCATATGTTATTCAAATATCTAAGCAAATTCTGAGGTTCATTAACAGTAAGTTTATTTCTTAAAGGATGACATGAGAGTGTTTAAAGGTAACATTTCACAAATAGGGGAAACAGGCAGATGAAGGGCAGTAATCTGCTCTTGATTCCATAGTTTAAAGGGTGACAAAGGTCAGAATTTTATCTGGGTTCACAGTCTCACAGTTGAATAATCTCCCTCATGATATGGTTTCTTCAGGATTGCTGAATGCATGACCACAGGCACTGATGACAGCAGTGGAGATTGCTTAGCCCCCATTGTTATTTTTCTAGGAAAATTATTTCCACTAGAATTGAAAATTCAGAAAGAAAAGAAAATACATATGGTTTGCACATAAGCTTCTAATAGGATAGTCTTGGAAAGAAAAGGTAACACCATGTTGGTCTAGGGGAACAGAATCAACCAAGGCCAGAGATACTAAGTAAAGAATTTCAATGACTAAATGAACACATAGAAATGAAGGACAATTAATTTTGTATTTGCATTTATTATCTTGTACATATGGCTAGAGCATCATAATGATGAAGAACTTCAAGAGGGAAATACTGGTCATATTCCTTTCCATATTACCAACAAAAAATAACACCAATATAACTAATTATTTACAATAGCATTGCTTTGATGTTTCTCTTTCCTACAAGATTGTAAGATCCATGAGCACAGAGTCCAGGTTTGTTTTATTTATCATTGTACCCCCAGTACGAAGCAGAATCCTCCATGCATGGTGGATACTTATTTAAAAATGTGTTTAATGCATAAATAATGAGGGGATCTGTGTCGTGATAGGAATATGGGGTATAGGCTATTACGGCTCTTGTCTGTTCCTTCATAGGTAAATTCCCTCTCCATCTGTTGGCTCAAGTTTAACTCTGGAATAAAAAATTATTTTAAGGACGGTGCCTGTGGCTCAAAGGAGTAGGGTGCCAGCCCCATACTGGAGTGGTGGGTTCAAAACCCAGCCCCGGCCAAAAAAAAAAAAAAATTATTTGATATGGCAGAGTTCTTACTAGATTCGGCGAGAAAACTAGACTCTGCTACTTACTCAGATAATGTAATGAACTTCTCCAGGCCTTAGTTTTCTCATTTATATAAGTTGAGAATATGTGCCAGAGGTTTCCTCTCAACGGTTTTGAGAGGATTAAATAAATTAATGCCACGTGAGAATTATATTCAACCACGTCTCCAAAAGACCTATAGTTCCCACTGCTACCATCACGGGTGTCACTCTGGGAAGCTAGTCCTCTCCCACTTCACAGACATTTGTTCTAGGCCCAGAGCAACACCCACAGGAGCCTTGAGTACAAGTGTGAAGAAAGGAAGTGAGTACCTTCCTTTAAAATGACATTTTCTGAGGAACAGCATAGTTCTTGATTTTCCTGTAGGAGTTACCAAAAGAAAACTTTCCCTGGCACAGTGTTGACTTATTGACTTTCAGTGCATTTTCTGTCTAGAGATGCTGAATGTGTGGATGATGACAGTAGAGCCTGAATCTTTGAGTTCCATTCTACGGAATTCTTTGAACATAAATTATCTATCTCTCAGAGAAAATGCATCTTATTTTATTTTCACAAAGGCCATGGAGTATTTTTTGAGAGCTAAGTTGTTTAGAGACCTTTCAAATACAGAAATGAATTTTTAAGTTATACTAAAAGATTTGGAATTATGTTTCTTTTGTTACAAAGGTATTTACCCTTCAGCTGTCAACACATTAGCTTTGATAAAAGTACATTGGCTGAGTGGTGCCTGTGGCTCAAAGGAGTAGGGCGCCGGCCCCATATGCTGGAGGTGGTGGGTTCGAACCCAGCCCCAGCCAAAAATAAGAAAATAAAAATACAATGGCAAAGATGTCATCTACTGAGCTCATTAGAGTCCTCTGGTGTGAGGAAACAAAAAGTACTTTTATGTATTAAAATCCCCAATGGAGTGTTTAAGGTTATGCGCGTAGCTTCTCCTTACACAGAAAGTGATTACTTTTCTCACAAAGTTAAAAAAGAAATAGGATATATTTTAAAGGTTGAACTTTTTCATTTACTTAAAAGTTATTAGGGTGAGTAGGTATTTTGTTGGTTTATTTTAACATACAGTTGAAGCTTAACATTTGATTAAGCAAGCAAATATTTTGGGGTGCTATTATCAAGAAATTCTGTAGGAGTTTCAGCTCACTATATTTTTAAATACAATTGAAATCTCAAAGCTAATATTTTGCAAGTATACCTTGGAATAAGACTCTTGAAGCTAGTCATGATCATTACCCACAAGAGACTTTTTAAAAATGACTACCAAAAGGTCCTGCATAAGATTGCTTTTACAAATTTTACACAACTTGGTTTACTCATGAACCTTCTAATCCTGTTCATAGTCAGTAGATATGTGGTGAAGATTAACTAACAAAACAGCTGAGACAGTAATTTTAGGGAAAATACCAGACTTTGCAAAGAAGGGTCCCAGTTCTAGTTTTAAGAGTTTGGGGAGCCTGATCACTCTTACTTGGTCTCTATTTTCTTAACTCTAAGATTAAGGTATTGATCATTCATGAGATTTTCATAGATTCAAAACTCTGCTTTTAGCTGGGAAAGTATTTTTTAAATCGTGAGATTTGCATGAATGCTCAGTTTTATTTACATATAACGTATGCTAGTACCAGCAGCATAGTTTATATTATAAATGGCACACCAGCTCAGAGGAAGAAGCATACGGCTTGTACTGTCAGGACACATTCTCAATGATGCACATTTAAGGTTCATTCAAACCTGAATTTAAGTTCAACAAATTATGGAAAAGCTTTTATTATGCTTATGAACACAGTATCTCACCAAATTAACGACACAGCTTTTTCTATTCTTTCTTGCTTTGGCATTAACTGAAATCTGGTCTAGATTTAAAAACATAGTTGGAAATTCAGCATCATTTAAAATTTATTTTCATTTATTTATTATTTACTTTATTTTTTTTTTTCTTTTTGAGACAAAGGCTCACTTTTTCACCCTCAGTAGAGTGCTGTGATGTCACAACTCACAGCAACCTTCAACTCCTGGGCTTAAGCGACTCTCTTGCCTCAGCCTCCCAAGCAGCTGGGACTATAGTCGCCCACCACAATGCCCGGCTATTTTCTTGTTGCAGTTGTCCTTGTTGTTTAACTGTCCCAGGCCAGGTTCCAACCTGCCAGCCTCAGTGTATATGGCTGGTGCTGTAACCACTGTGCTCTGGACACAGAGCCTAAAATTTACTTTCTTTACTGGAGATATATTGGCTAATTTCAGCAGGAAGTGTGAAGTAGGCAGATGACACTAGAGTGTTGAACACAATGTGATCAACAACTGGTTGGATCTGAGCCCAAGAACACCATCAAATCTTGGCACTTTGGCTCACAAAATTCAGCAGCTCCAAAGCACCTGAATGGCTCACTTTGTTTCATGTAACATCTAGGCAGCTCAGTTCCCTCGCAGACAAAGTTGCATTTACGTTCTCTTCTGTTTTGTGAGTTCTTAACTGAAACATCTAAATCAGAGCTGTGATGATGAAACTGACAGGTCTAAACAGGATTTTCCATCTTTCATTTCTCTGTTCAATCCAATTGCAATCTCTTTAGATTTACATTTATTATTCATATGCTTTTATTTTCTAGTAAACAAAACGTTTCTGTGTAATTGTTATTGCTTCTCCAAGAGTAATCCTATTCTATTATTCCACGACTACTTTCCAGATTGATTTTTTTTTTCATGTCATAAACAGCAAGTGTAGACTCTGCCTTACATTTTGTAGGCCTACTCTTTCAGGGCAAGGAAAAGAAAAGGAAGGAAGAGCAATAAATAAAAGATAGAAGTAGCTCTCACAAATCGCTGGATCTTTCAAAGAAGAACTTTATAGGCTATTTTAATACTCAACTTGAAATATTCAAATGGATGTTGAGTCATGCCCTTAGTTACTAAGAGGAGAAGAATAAAGAAGCAGGCATAGAATTAGCGTAAGACCAGCGCCCCAGACTTGTGCAGAATGCCTCTCTCCCACACTAGCTGTGGCCAATAACGTGTGACTAGCCTACTTCATATTGGCGGAAGGTACTTTAATGAGTTTTCCTCAGGTGGTCAAAAAGAGCAGAAGCTTACAGATCTGAAAGACACGGATTGAAATCCTGATAACATGTCTGCTGTATTCCTTTAAACCTCGTTTCCCTATCTGGAAAATAGAGACATTCAGGAATACCTAGTAAAGATTAAAACGAGATACTACATGTAGAGATCATAGCAGTATATATAGAATATATTACGTACTCAATAATTATGAGTGCTTGGACTCCTTTTTTTTTTTGAGATAATCATTTGTTATTATACATCATTAAGATTATGGGGTAGGGTACTAAAGTATAATCTATTTTATCTTGACGAACACAGAAATAGGAAGTATAGGTACTAAAGGGTGGGTGCTAGATATCCTATAATATGTGGCATCAGACGAGGGGGCAGATGACAGGGAGAAAAACAGCATTTCAGAAGGAGAAGAGTGATCAAGCAGTGCATAATTGAAAGAGTTTACGTCTTAGTCTGTTCAGGCTTAATAATAAATGATCATAGTCTGGGTGGCTTAAATAGCAAATATTTATTTTTCACAGTTCTGGAGCTGGAAGCCCAAGATCAGAGTATCCTTAAGGTTGGATTCCTGAAGAGGCCTCCCCCTGGTTCACAGATGGTTGTCTTCATGCTCTGCCTCACAGGTGGAGAGAAAGAGCTCCCCTTCTTATAAGAGCCCTCAACTCATCCTGGGAGCTCCATTCTCTTGACCTCATCTAAATATAATTACTTCCCAGAGGCCTCATCACTTCCCACCTCCAAATACCATCGCATTGCAGACTGGCTTTTAATATATGAATTTGGAGGGTAGGACACAAATATTCAGCCCATAGCATCATAGAAGACAGACAAAAAATCTACTGAGCTTGTAGCTCTCAATGTTAGAAAACTGCTAGTGTCTTTATTGATCACTAGTGTCTACACATGGCCAGATGTAGGAAAGACGTGATCTTAGGAAAGAGAAGACTAGCCTGCAGAAAGGAACGAAAAGGAAAGAGAGAAGCCACACTTTTTAGAGTCTAAAACAGGTGGGAGAAGAGACAACCCTTTCTCAGGCCTACACAGTAGAAAATAAATGAAGAAATTCTCCAAGACTAGAAGGCTGGTAAAATCTTGGCTTTCTTATAAGAATTAAAACAAGAACCTACTTGGCTCACCCAGCGTTAAAACCTCTGCATAGATTAAGGAGACGAACAAGAAATTCTTAAAGTTGGACAAAATGATTCAGTGTATTGAGACAGAAGCTGTCATTCTCCCAACAAATTCTGATTTCAAAGAGATTCACAGTAAGTCAAGAGAGAGAAGTGCAAAGGAGAAGAAAATAGAGACCTACATTCATATAGAATTAAAGATTTATTTTATATGTATATATATACACATATATATGTGTGTGTAGAAATATATATGACTAGAAATATTTATAGAGTATATCTTGAAAAGAACTCAGTAGTTCTTTCCCATGAAACTAACTGAAATCTAATAGATAAGAAGCCAATCATTTTAGGGAGCTTATAGCTATAGATACCATGGGTCTAGCCTAAGAAGGAGTATTTTTCTGAACAGAAACTTTTCCTTGAACCTTCAACTTTCTACAGACCAGAAGTAGCCTGAGAATGCTTTTAGACCCCAAGAAGGGCTTACTTGCAATGCTCACTTCAAATGGGACCATGTAGGACAGATAAAGAGAAGATTAGCCTGCAGAGGAGAGGAATGAAGGTCACCAGAAAGCAATGCACTGGGAGCTCCTTCCTCAGAACAAGCTGGGTATTATCTAGGAAGATTCTCAACTTTGGGGCCCAGAGGGAGTTCAGTAAGGAGCATGGGTGACCACATTTTGCCTGCAGACTGCATTATATTCAGAATGCACTTGCAGGCTCATAAAATTGGCAATTCTGATTCCTTTTCAGGCAGGAATGCATCACCACCATCCACACACATACTGAAACAAGACGTGAGCGTGATGATGATGGAAGGTGGTCCACAGACATGGCGTCACCTAGCCTATGGCAACTCATATAATAGAGGGTTAGTAGATGAATCCCTGCCACATTGATTACTGTTCTTCATAAGTAAACACACAAAGCCATCTCAATTTAGGCTTTTTATGATTTATTTATTTATTCATTCATTTATTTTTAGGAGACAGTCTCATTTTGTCACCCTGGGCAGACTGCTGTGGCGTCACAGCTCACAGCGACCTCCAGCTCTTGGGTTTAGTTGATTCTCCTGCCTCAGCCTCCAGAGTAGCTGGGACTACAGCTGCCCACCTGCCACAATGCCCGACTATTTTTTTGTTGCAGTTTGGCCGGAGCCAGGTTTGAACCCACCATCCTCTGTATATGGGGCTGGTGTCCTGCTCACTGAGCCACAGGCACTGCCCAGCTTTTTATGATTTAAATCTATTTTACCAATTATGCTGTTGCATATTCTGCTGATTTTCTCAAAGTTCAGCTTCAATCATGTGCCTCCACCACCCCAAATCTTTCCATAGCTCCCCACTCTGGTCACTAGGATAACTGCATGTAACAGTACAAAGTGGGACAAGTGGAGTGGCTGCTGTTTTCTCCCCCAGAGTAGACAGCAACTTCACACAGAGTCAACAGCAACTTCACAAACCACAAGCTGAAACTAGAGGTATTATAAAAAAAAAAAAATAGGGTGGCTTTAAGAATTAATGACAGCACCCAATTGACATCGTTAAAACAACGTGACCCTCATGGTTTCTCTTTTCTGCCTAATGGGCCCTTGTAATCTTGTTCCTGACCGCACTCACCAAGAGCTCTCAAAACCAGCCTGGCTACTGGACTTCTGCCTTTGGAAATTTGCCCTGCCCCTGTGCTGACACCATGGTATCCATCCATTTCTGGCTACTAGTCTCTGCTCTCAGATTTCCTTTTGGCACTTATGTTGTTCCTCTAGCTTGGCCATTGTGACATCAGTCTTTATGTGACTCTGCCCCATCTGTCATCAGTCTTCCTCTACCCCTCTCTTGGCTGTAGCTGCTACTGACCCAGGCTCATATCTTCAGGTGGTGCTTAGAAAAACCCTTCTCTGGGAGTTGGCAGGCAATCCTAACCCTACACCTCATGTTGTAGCCAAACTAGCCTAGTCATATAGTCTAATGAATTTCCTTCTGTCCACTGGAGTGTGGAAGGAAGAGAAGATACTATATTTCCTTCTGGATCTGGCCTAAATGTTACCTCTTCTGGGCAGGTTTTTTTTCTTTAATCTGACCCCTCTGGATGCAATTCATCCATTACCTCTCTACACTCCCATAGCAGTTTCTGTTTCTCCTAATTTTCATTAATCTCATTATTTCATAATTTCAGATCAAAAGAATGCTTCATTTGTCTTTATGGCCCTGCTCAAATGCCACTGTCTGTATCCATTGCTTTGACTTTCTCTCCCCTCTCCACAGAAGGAAACAATTCCTTCCCCTGTGTCTTTGACATTCACAAGAGCTCAAAGTTCCTCAAGGGCAAAGATGTAGTTTATTCTTCTTTGTATTCTCCAAGCTGAGCTTGGTGACTGGAATAGTGGGTTGTCAGTAGGTTTCTGTGAAAGCTCACTGTCGATATGGACTTTACCTACATTATTTTGTTTGATCTTCATAATAACAAATAAGGGAAAAAAAGGAAGCTATTATCCTCATGAAAAGAGGAAAGCAAGACTCAGAGTGGTTAATTAACAGTCCAGTCTCCCACAGGTATAGCTAGAATTAGGTTTTAAACAGAGTTAAAGTCTAATCGACTTACTACTCTACCTTCCTTCTTTTCCTTCCTTCCTCATTCTTTCCTTCCTTCCTAAATGCCAGATGTTCAAAGGAAAATAAAAAATGTTGTATTTTTTTTTTTTTTTTTGTAAAGACAGAGTCTCATTTCATCGCCCTCAGTAGAGTGCCGTGGCGTCACACAGCTCACAGCAATCTCCAACTCCTGGGCTTAGGCAATTATCTTGCCTCAGCCTCCCAAGTAGCTGGGACTACAGGTGCCCCCCACAACGCCCAGCTATTTTTTGTTGCTGTTTGGCTGGGGCCAGGTTCGAACACACCACCCTCAGTATATGGGTCCTGCACCCCACCCACTGAGCCACAGGTGCTGCCCCAAATGAACAATGTTTTTACCTTAAAGGTATTCATAGCCTAATGGTGAAAATAATAAATTAAATGTATAATAAATGTTGATACATGCTTTCATAGAAGGAAGCTTAGAATTCTATCAGAACACGTAAATGGGTATCTGCCCAGGTTAGATTGGAGTGGAGAAGGGTCAAGAAAGATTTCTTATAGGATAAATCCCAAATTGGATTAGAGTGTAAATAGCAATTAATGAAATGAATGGGGGGGGAGAAGAAGTTTCTAGACAGGAAGAAAGCATTGCAAAGCTGGGGAGCTCTGAGAGGCTCTTCTTGGGAGCTGCAAGCACATTAGCATGGCAGCTGTGTAAGGAAGGACTGGGCAGGCAGAGAGTTGACACACTTCTTGGAAGAGGTAGTTTATAAATAATAAAGCAGAATTATTCAATCCTTATTTAGCTTCTCTATTCTTCATGAAGGATAACGATATTAAAAAACATCACCAACAAAGAGACTGTGGCCTTCATTAAAACTTTAAACTGAGAATAGGTACAGTCAGGTTTCACTTAAAAACGAAGATCCATCTGAGAACTGCATTATTAGGTGATTGTGTTGGTGTGTAGACATCATAGACTTACACAAACCTGGATGGTCTAGAGTACTACACACTTTGGCAATATGGTCTCACTTCTTGTTCTTAGGGTACAAATCTATATAGTGTATTATGGTTCTGCATCCCAGTTGTAACTCGATGCTAAGTATTTTTGTATCTAAACACAGGAAAGGTACAGTAAAACTAAGTATTACAGTCCAATGGGCCCACCAGATATATGGTCTGTTGTTGATCAAAACATTATTATGACTGTATGGTAGTTCTGTAAGAGCTCATACACATTTGCCACTTCAAATATTAAATTACTCAGTCCCAGCCAGAATATATCAGGTGACGATGGGAAGAATTCAAAGAAAGTGATTTCCCAGAATTCCCCTCCAATCTCCAACTACCACGTAAAACATCATGAGCCAACATAATGATTTTGAAAGAAATTATATAGCTTTTATTTCCAATCTCTTTAGAGCTTTCCTGTTAGGGATGCAAATCTAATTAGGAAAGACTACTTAGCTTTAGGAATCATTCATTAATATCAAATGGTAGGTAGAATAAGGGTTCCCCAAAGATGTTCATGTTCTCGTCTCCTGAACTTGTGAATGTGTTACCTTATATGAAGAAAGGAACTTTGCACATGCAATTAAGTTAAATGTCTTAAAATGAGATTATCTTGGATTATACAGGTTGGCCCAATGTAATCCCAATGGTCCTTGTAAGTGAAAGACAGAGGCAAGGGATTCAGACTTAGAGAAGGAGATGTACAATGACAATGGAAGCAGAAAAGAGCTATTCAGTTGTTGGCTTTAAAGATGAAAGGGAACCATGAACTAAGAAATGCAGGCAGCCTTTAGAAAAGTCAAGGAAAAGACAGGAGAATCTTAGGATGCTGAACGGAATGCTGCCTTGCCAAGCCTGGGATCTTCCTCCTTGGAAGACCTACTTCAGACTTCTGATCTACAAAACAATAAGATAATAAATGTGTATTGTTCGAGGGTACAAATGTGCTACATTGTTATGGCAGCGAAAGAAAACTATAATCAAACCTATCACTTGTGGTTTCAAAATGCCTTTCATTTTTCAATGTCTCTCTACTCATTATTATATCCTCAATTTTTAATACAATACCAGGAATAAAAAATAATAATAATAAATGTCTGTACTCAATTAATTAAATAAGTCATTCATTTTTAGGAGCTTAGATTTTACCCGTCAGACAGGAGATTGGCTCTTTCTGAAGGCTGCTAAACAGTTCTGGCAACACATGTAATATTGTTCTACAAGTCTCCCCGTGAAATACGATATATCTCGAAAGCAAAAGAGTCAATGATATTTGAATGAGTTTTTAAACAAATCTTTAAAGAAAGTGAAATACATATGGGAAGGTATACAGATCTTGAATGAACAACTTAACAAATTATGTGAAGGGAGCACATTTGTGTAACTGCCCTCTAGATTAAGAAGTAGGGCATTACCACCCTACAGTTGCCCCCATCCACTTACTGGTTCCTTACAAGTCGGACAGTAATTCTCTATCAGGACTTCTAGGATCGTAGGTTAGTTTGTCCTGTTCACCAGATTATATAAGAAGCAACATACAATGTACACTATTTCTTGCCTGGCTTATTTCAATGAACAATGTTTACATGTCATTTATATGTGGCAGTTTATTCATTTTTATTGTTCCATACTATGCTATTTATGAGTGTGTTTTAATTAATTTACTTATATATCCATTCTGTTGTTAAGGGGCATATATGTGTTACATATAATACTCAAAATAATGCTTTATGAACATTCTTTGCATGTCCTTAAAACTTACCTACGTATTTTTTAAATGACTAGAATTGCTAGGTCATGAGGTGTTTCCACTTTCAAATTTGGCAGCTATTACCAGACAATTTTCCAAATTTTTACCAATTGACATTGTTTATACCAATTTACAGCCTCAACAGTGGTGAAGGAGACTTCCAATTGTTTCATATTTACACTGATACTTAGCATTTACTTAAAAAAAATTTAGCTGACTGATAGGTATTCAGGCTACCTTATTTTCCTGTTGATTTTTACTATTCTGAAACAGATTTATAGCATTTAAATAGATTTAAGGTCTCTTTGATTATGTTCCTTCATCATTTTTCTATTGGGTCATTTGCTTATTTGGAGATCCTGGATATAAATTATTTGTTGAACATACATACTGTAAATACCGTCACTCTCCCTATGGCTTGCCTTTCCGCTCTCTGAATGGAAAACTTTTCCCAAAAAGTTTTAGTTATTATTCTTTTTTTAAAAAACCCACAAATTTTATTATGTCTGTTTGCAGCTGTTCTCAACCTGCGGGTTGCAACCTCTTTGTAACAATGGAAATACATGGCGGCGTTAGGAAGGTTGAGAACCACGGGTTAAGGCATAGGACCTATTATGGGAATCTCTTCCTGCGATAGTAAGTGCTTACTCCAGGGAAGCAAATGAACATATCCATCATCTCACACAGTTATTCTTTTTTGTGTGTGACAAACGCAGCTAAAATCTACTCATTTAGCAAACATTTCAATAGAGTACAGTTTCATTAACTATAGTTCTCACATTTTACATTGGACGTCTGGTCTTATTCATCCTACATAACTATGACGCGGCTCATTGGACCCACATCATCCCATCTGCTCCCTGCTGGCAACCACCCCTGCCAACCACTGTTTTGTTCTCTATTTCTGCATACTTAATTTTTCTTTTAAGATTCCACATTTGAGTGAGATCAGGCAGTATTTTTCATTCTGTGTCTGGCTTAGTTCACTTAGCATAGTGTCCTCCAGGTTGAGCCACACTGTGCCAAATGACAGCATCTCATTCTTTTTTAAGGCTGAATAATATTCCATTGTGTATATACAGATACCACAGTTTTTTATCCATTCCTCTGTCAGGAGACTAAGGTTATTTCCGTATCTTGGCTATTGTGAATAACGCTGCAGTCAACCTAGGAGTGCAGAGATCTCTTTTGAGATACTGATTTCAGGCTTGGCACCTGTAGCTCAGCAGTAGGGCACTGGCCACATACACTGGAGTTGGTGGGTTCAAACCTGGCCCAGGCCTACTAAACGACGATGACAACTACAACAAAAAAATAGCTGGGCATTGTGGTGGGTGCCTATAGTCCCAGCTACTTGGGAGGCTGAGGCCAGAGAATCATTTAAGCCCAAGAGTTTGAGGTTGCTGTGAGCTGTGATGCCATGGTACTCTACCCAGGGTGACAAAGTAAGAATCTATCTCAAAAAAAAAAAAAAAAGATGCTGATTTCATTTCCTTTGGAGATATATCTATCTATCTATCTATATACCTCCAAATGAAGTGGCTGGATCACATGATAATTCTATTTTTAATTTCTTTCTGCAGTAGCTTGGCCTCGGGGGTTAGGGAATAGCAGCCCCTTGGTTTGAGAATGCTGTGCTGTTGGCTTAGTGTGATGTGGTAATAGCAGAGCCTTAGGGATGGAAGTGTGCAGTGGCTACTCATCCCCAGAGCTGGATGCGCACCAGTCATGATTCTGTAAGATGTTACAGCATAGTCTAGCTCAGGCCGTGGGGAGGGACACAGCACGGTCTCCTTCTCTAGGGAGAAGTGCAGCTGTGTGGACTCTGGGCAGCTCCATCCATCCAGCTCTCAGCCTGTGAGGATTGTGGGAGTCTCCAGTGACAAAGACTACAGGGGTTCCGGGTGGGATGGGGGCTGTCGTGACCCTCTCTTTATGTTCCTTTCACAGGGAGGAGTCCCTCCTGGCTCCAAGCTGATCCCGACTGGGATGGGTGGTGGAGGCAGAGGCAAGATGTTTTCATCTTTCTTCTCTGTAGCTACTTTGAGTTTCTGTGTTTTACGGGCTTTTGCTGCTTTTTTGCTGTACTCTGGTGCTCCCCTTTAGTTATTTTGGCAAAAAAAATATATAGTTACTTATTTGTTGTGAGAGCTTCTATCTGGCCATCTGGCTGACATCACTCTTCTTAATTCTGTCTCTAAATGAACCCAATTACTCCAGACTTGTCTAATTTATTGATTTGTTTTATATTCATAATTTTCTGTCCTATTTGAGAAACGTTGATTATTTATTTATTTGTTTAGTTAGTTAGTTAGCTAGACAGAGGCTCACTCTGTTGCCCTGGGTAGAGTGCCGTGGCCTCATAGTTCACAACAACCTCAAACTCTTGGGTTCAAGTGATCCCCCTGCCTCAGCCTCCCAACTAGCTGGGACTACAGGCACCCTCCACCATGCCCGGCTGATTTTTTTAGTAGAAATGGGTCTCACTCTTGATCAGCCTCGTCTTGAACTCCTGAGCTCAAGTAATCCACCCACCTCAGCCTCCCAGAGTGCTAGGATTACAGGCGTGAACCATTGCACCCAACAAATGTTGATTATTTTACATCAGTGAAGAGCTTCTCCGTTTTCCTCCTAAAATCTTTTATTTTATTTTCCACCTTTAAATTTGGAAAACTCATCATTCATAAAAAGGAACTTCCCTCACCTGCTGCGGTGTCATTTCTATGACAGGAGAATGTACCTTAGATGATTTCTCTCCTGTCCCATTTCTGTAGTGGTCCTTCTTCCCATGAGCAGCTCATTGTCTTAATTACCAAACTTTTTAATGTCTTAATACGTATGTATAAGTGCTCCGGCTTCTATCTTTTTCTTCAAGATCATTTGACTAAACTTGGTCTCAAATCTTACGGATTAGGTTTTTCTATCTATTTTCATCTACTTTATGCTTTTTTGTCCTGTTTTCGCCCCTCTTGTTCTCTATTTTTCAGCGGGCACATTTTACAGATTTATCTTCTAGCTCCCTAACCACTTTGATTCTTTCAAAAAATAAATGCCAAATTACTTAACAAAATTCTCTTTCCAATTATCTTTTGGAATGTTACTTTTAAAGTTTGTTTCTGATAAGTTTGATAACTGGGTCAACTATGAATTGTCTTCATGGTTTTTACCTTGTTTGCATGCTTGACAATTTTTTATTAAGTGCTGGCTATTGTACATAAAAATCAGAGAAGCTTATGATGTTGTCTTTGGCGAGATAGTACTCACACCGTCAGCTGGTAGACAGAGAGTAGAAGGAGAGAGTGGCTTCACCCGACTTGGGACTGAGCTAATTCAAAGTCACACTGCGGTGGTTGTACAATGCTTTCTCTGCCTCACAGGCTCCTCCTGAGAGTTTCACTTTGCCGTGAACAATTTCTTTCCCTATTTACCACTGTCAGACTGCTAACAATTCTCATCGGCTCTGAAAGGATCTACTAACTTTTCAGGTTAACCTCCTTTCTTGCCATGATCTTTGCCCTTTAAATTCTGGTTTTCTTGGCATGCTGGACCTCCAGTCCCACCCCCACCCCTGGGCACTTGCCAAAATCCTAATGGCTTCTTTCCATTTTAGTGGTGACCTTCTGTTCCGAATCCTGACATTTTGCCCTGTCAGTAATTGACAAACGCCTGAAGAGATGTGTGTTACTTGCAGACTTACCTCCTCACCTCTTTGTGTTTTGTGATTTCTTCTTCTCTGGGACTGTAACTTCTCAAGGCCTGGTTCCCTCTAATGGTGTCTACAGCTTATAAATGCAAAATGGGTGTGTGTGTGTGTATACTTTGGTTTTGAATTGTTCTTGGCAGGAGTGTTGTTCTGCTACAAATTAATTTCATCATAGCTGACACTGGAAGTAGTTAGACCTGAATGATATTCAATGTCAACCACTAAAGTGAGTAAACAAAAATAATTAAGCCAAAATGACATGCATACGTGATACTATTAGAACTGTATACACGTTATTTTCATATATTACCAGATCTCTGCAGAATTATACAAAAGAACTAACAGTTATTAGAATATAAGGAATGTTCTCTCAATAGTAATAAGATAAAGATAGTTACCCAAAATGCAGACCACTGGGCTATAATTTTGATCCTCTTTAAATTTTTAATGCATTATAAGTTGTTTTCTGGTTCTTTTGAAAGGTAATGACTGTAATCCAGTATAGGTTTGCTAAGAGCAAACCATGCCAAGGAGAACTCATTTGCTTTTTGCTAACCTGACCACATGGGAAGAAAATGGTAGTCCTATGGTAATGCCTTCAAATATCTCAATTATATCAAAACAGGTGGCATAGAATGTCATAATGACTTTATAGACATGCACGATATAATTAAGCATAGAATAATTTGTACAGTAAGTGAATTCTAGCCAGAATGCTGACTAGTGGGGCTGGGGCTGGACACCATGGTAGGGTGTCTACAGACATTACTTTCCCCTATCCTGGCCATCAAGTTTACCAGTTATGTTCATACAGCATAGAGGGCATGCTTATTAAATTTTCCCAATGACATTTAACTTAAAAATCTGGTTAATTTAGTATGAGGAATTAAGGATTCTAAAGGTTTTCTAAAGACTGTAAACTGAAAAGACTGAATATTTAATTAACATAATTTAATATGGGTAAAATGTGAACCTACATTTTGAAAAATAATGAAGTATATAGGAAATGGATATTTTTGTAAGAATGATTATTACTTTCCCTTTCCCCCCAAAAAAAAGTTAAAATAATTTTCAGACACACTGGCACAACTGTAACATAAACTAGGATAACGGGAGTCCTATGCCATTATTTACCTGCCCTCACGTGCCTTAAACTGGATATAAGATTTTAATAGGAAAGCCAGCAAAGTGTGGTATTTCTATGGTGAAGGACTGAGATAATAGTCAGAAATCTTAGAAAAACTTAGGATCTTTTACTCAGATTATTTGGAATTATAAATCCTATTCTCCCATCTGACAGTTTCTCTGCATGAAAATTGAGGCGAAATATATAGCAGAACTGTTAGAAGGAAGAAAATAAACTTACCATGAGCTCAGTTTGACAAGGAAAGGAAAACGTGGAAAGCATGTTTTGACTTGTGAGATGGTACAACTAATAATTATAGGTGTTAAAAACTAAATGGGTCGGGGTGGTGCCTGTGGCTCAGTGAGTAAGGCGCCAGCCCCATATGCTGAGGGTGATGGGTTCAAACCCAGCCCAGGCCAAACTGCAAACAAACAATAGCCGGAAACCTGTAGTTCTAGCTACTCAGGAGGCTGAGGCAAGAGAATCATTCAAGCCCAAGAGCTGGAGGCTGCTGTGAGCTGTGATACCACAGCACTCTACCAAGGATGACAAAAAACAAAAAATAAAAAACAAAAAAGGCTACATGGTCATCTTGTGAGTATGAGTATTCATTCATTTGTAATTCATTTGCTTGTTCAATAGTTACTAAATGCCTGTTCTGTGTCAGGAATTATATTGTATATTGAAGAGACAAAGAATAATTAGAAAAAAAAAAGGCGTCCCTCAATGTGTTCATACTTTAGTAGGAATGGGGTAGGAGCGAAAGAAAGAACAATAGAATACAAATGATTGTTATGAATTAAAAAGTTCTCATTGTCTTCAACAAAACAAGAGTGGATAAAATTACTAATTCTGTCCCATCGTGAAGTGGAAATACAGAAAAATTTTATTAAAATAACATTATCGATGAATAGTTAGCCTTTTCTATATGCAAAGTTCTAAATGCCTTACACATATTATGTGTTCTCATCCTTAAGACCGTGCTGTATTTTCCTATTACCTTATTTTATAGATTAGGAAACTGATACACAGGTAGGTTGTATAATTGTCAAAGATACCCAACTACTAAATGGTAGACCTGAGTCACAAACCCGAGAAATTTTATTCTAAGAATTATATTCTTAATCAGTGTTTTTCAAATTGTTTCAACTTGTTTGTGGGTCACAAAATATAAGTGTCTCTCCTGCTATTTAAATATATTAATGTAATAGAAAATACCTGAGTTCTTTATGAATGAAGAATAGAGAATATTTTATGAGGTTCTAGAGGCCTATGTATGGTGTCTGCATGTGTGCATGTGCTTGCTGGGTCACAAAAGTCATTTTGAAATACACTAGAGCTCTGTGCTATTCTTAACAAGATCTACCCCTGGAGAAATTATTATAGTGAAAATATTCACTTCTATTCCTTCAAATTTATATTCCTTACATTTGTGCACTGGTTACCTACTGCTGCTTAACAGATAACCCCAAACCTCAGTGGACTACACCAATAACATTTATTGTGTCACAGTTTCTGTAGGCCAAAAATCCAGGCAGGCATGTCTTAGCCAGGTCCTTTGACTCTGGGTTTCTGATAAGACTGTGGTTACCTCGAGGCTTGACTGGACATATTTGCCTCCTAGCTCCTATCAGTGGAAGGATTAAGTTTATTGCACTTTGTTGGACTAAAGTCTCAGTTCCCCACGTGTTGTGGATTAGGAAGTCTCCTTCAGCTTCTTGCCATTTAGGGCCTTTCTCTATATAGCATCTTTCCACGTGACATCTTGCTTTCTAGAGTAAGTAAGAGGAGAGCTTGTAAGTGAGAGTGTCCACAAAAGGGAGAAGGTCTAAAGAGATGGAAGTGATTGTCTTTGTAACCTCATCACAAAAGTAACTTTTGCTGTAGTCTACACATCAGAGGCAAGTCATGGACCTGGTTCTGCATAGAAGGAGCTTCAAAGTCCATACTCTATCCTAACAAAAAGTAAAAAGCTGAACACACTAAATAATGAACAACTCTTCTTAGATCTGTAAGACAAGTGAGGTGATAGGGCAAACTTCTGTCCCCCCAAATTGGAGACAGAAATTAAAAGCACAGTTTAATTTGCATTTGTACCCATGAAGTACTTGCTTAGGGATATAAATCTAACAAAATATGTACAAGACTTACATAAGGAAAATTACAGAACTATGTTGAAGGAAATCAAAGGAGAACTAAACAAATCGAGACATAGTTCATGTTTATAGACAGCAAAAATTGATATTGTGAAGGTGTAAATTCTTCCCAATTTGATAGATAGAAGGTTTTTTTTTTTTTTTCAGTTTTTGGCCAGGGCTGGGTTTGAACCCACCACCTCTGGCATATGGAGTCAGTGCCTTCCTTCTTTGAGCTACAGGCACCACCCTGATAGATAGAAGATTTCTAACAAAGAAATAAAGGTAACAGTGTAGAAACAAGAGCCTTTTCCACAAATGGTGCTGAAATTACTGAGTGTTCACAGGCAAAAACATAATTGAGACACAAACCTCATGCCCTTCACACAAATTAACTCAAAATGAATCATAGGCCTAAATGTAAAATGCAAAATCATAAAATTCCTAGAAGGTAGCAGAAATTTAGAAAATCTTGGGTTTGTCAATGATGTTTTAACTATGATACCCAAGGCATAATCTAAAGTAGAAATTAATAAGCTAGACTTCATTAAAATTAAAAACTAATGCTCTGCCAAACATACTATCAAGAAAGTAAAAAGCCACAGACTGGTAGAAAATATTTGTGAAAGACATGTCTGATAAAGGGCTGTTACCCTAAATAAAAGAACTATTAAAATCCAGCAATTAAAAAAGGATAAAAAGGTAGACAAAAGATCCAAACAGACCCCTAAGCAAAGAAAGTACACACACAGAAATAAGCATAGGAAAAGGTAAGCCACCTCACAACTCAGCAGGACAATGAAAATTAAAACATCACTGAGGTACCACTCCATACCAATTAGAATGACTGAAATCTGCCACGCTGACAACATCAAACGCTGGTGAAGATGTGGAGCAACAGGAACTCTCATTCCCTGTTGGGAGGATACAAAATGGTGCAGCAATGCAGACAAAAGTCTGACAATTCCTTACAAAACTAAATGTAATCTTATACAATCCAGCATTTGTGCTCCTTGATATTTACTCAAGGAGCTGAAAAATTCTGTTTATACAAAATCCTGCATATGAGTGTTTATGGAAGCTTTATTCATAATTACTAAAACTTGGACGCACCTAAGATGTCCTTCAGTAAGAAAATGGATAAATAAACTGTGCTACATTAGGCAAGGGAATTTTATTCAGTGTTAAATTGAATAGCGAATGAAAAAAAAAAGTAACTATCAGGCCAGGAAGGGACATGGAAGAACCTTCAATGCATATAACAAAGTGAGAGATGTCAGTCTCGGAAGGCTAGATACTGTGTCACTCCAACTATATGACATTCTGAAAGAGGTGAAATTATAGGAACAGTGAACAGATCAGTGGTTGCCAGGGATTTGGGGGAGGGAGATAAGAATAGACAGAACAAACAGGACTTTCAGGACAGTGGAACTACTCTGCATGATCCTATAATTGTAGATACACATCATTTTATATTTTTCCAAACCCACAGAACATGTATCGAGAGTGAATTCTAATGTAACCTATAAACTCTGAATGACAAACATGTGTCGATGTAGGCTTATGAACGTAACAAGTGAAGTTCCCTAGTGGTCTAGTGGTTGGGATTCTGTGCTCTCAAGTGTAACAGATGGACCACTTTCCTGGGAGATGTTGATCTTGTGGGACACTACACATGTGGGGTGGGGGAGATATACAGGAAATCTTTGTGTCTTCCTCTTGATTTTGCTGTGAGCTTAAACCATCTCTAGAAAATAAAATCTTAAAAATAAAAGAAGCAAATTGGTAGATCCAGCCAACACTCAGGGGAGATAATCCCATAAAGCAATGAATACCAGAGAGCAGGGATCACCAGGCATCCAGCCCAAAGCTGCTGAACAGGAAGAAGCTATAGTTTGCTAAGTCTCACATGCATTGATTGAGTCCCTTAGACTCACATAGCTAAGTCCCAACGAGCTGTGTATCAGGGTTCTTTCACTGGTAGAACGCTGGCACAGTGAAACTTTTTTACTTTCTCCTTTAAAAGCTCTTAAAATGCAGGTCTTTTCCCCACAGTTTTGGTAGCAATAATAATGGACATTTCTAACCTATAATGGTACATACCACATGATAGGCACTGCTTTAAACATACTGCAAATCTTTTAGCCCATTTAATCCATGCTGGTATCATAACCGTTAGTTACTATTATTACCATCTTTGTCTTTTAGGGAAGAAACTACACAGAGTGGACAGAGAGTTACTGTTGCAGAGCTGGGATTTGAACTTAAGCAGTGTGAGTCCACAGAAAAGGCTCTTAGTCTGGTGTGTGACATAGGCCTCTTACCTGACAGCACATGTAGTGAGAATAAGATGGCGTCAGGCAGGCTGGGCCAACATGACACAGCGGGGCTTGTTGTTTTAGGTCCCTAGTTGTTTTAGGTCCCATGTGACCTTCACCTCCTGTCTCCCATTCTCATTGTTTTGCACATATAGCTCCCACCCCTAAGATGCCTATCTTGAATAGTTTAGGAAGATGGATTTAGGAAATTGATTTTTGGGTTTTTTTTTTGTTTGTTTGTTTTTAATTGAATGGTAACTATGTACATTAATGCACTTCTGGGGTACAGTGTGGGATTTTTACATACAATCCGAAATACTTCCATCAAACTGATCAACACAGCCTTCATGTCATTTTCTCAGTTATTGTTTTAAAACGTTCTGATTCTACTCTTAGAGAGTTTCACTTGTACCCCTGTAAGATAAACCTCAAAAATGGTCTCTCCAATCCCCCTCCCTCCACCCA